>PVJO010034945.1:0-10409 GCA_004026905.1 Hystrix cristata | reverse complement strand
AGGAGACCCTCCGGAAGACGTCAGAAAGAAAGTCAGTGCCACCAGAAAGTTTAAAAAGCAGCGCACTGCACTAGGAAAGCAGAGGAAAACTGATGGGTGCGGCAGGGAAGGACACCCTGTGAGGGGCCAAGGAGAGTGAAGCCATCGTGTGCCCGGCTCCAGAGGAGTGAGAGCTCCCTGCCCCGTCCCCACCCACCCCGCACCCATGGTGACACAGGCTGGCCTACCTGGGGAGGGGAGGCTACCCTCAGGCAGTGCTCAGGCTGTGCCCACCATGCGGACATGGACACGGACCGTGCTGCCCGATGAAAGCAGTAATCTATAAACAGGACACACGCCTCGAACATAAACACGATGTCTGAGGTGGGAGCTTGAGGCCTTGAGGAAAAGTTTTAAAAATAGGAAAGATGAAGACCCTGAGATCATTTCAACTCTAAAATGCACGGTGGCAGCCTCCCACCTCTGGACTCGTGTCAGATGAGAAAAATAAGTCCCCATGAGAGGTCCACTGAGGCTGAGCTTTCTATCCTCACAGCCCACCTCATCCCTTATTGCCACCCTGAGCAATCTGCTCCCATCAGTGACCCTTCTAACTCCCACCAGGAAGGGTAAATTTCGGCTTCCCTTTTAAAGGACCTCTCCAGGCATTTGCACTTTACTGCTCACGCCCTTCTTGAAATTATCCATTTTCTTGGCCTCTTCTCAGCCCTGTCTTCCCCAGACACTTCTCAGTTACCTTTTCCTCCAACTGGGGTTATGACATTGGCCCTTAGCAACCCCCAGGATGATGTCATCTAGTAGCATGGACGTAGTGACTACCTATATATTCTACTGACTCAGGAACCTATAACCCAGCCTGAACTTCTCTCTTCAACTTCAACTTTTTTAACACTCAATTGCCCACTGAAAATTTTCTTTGGATATTCCAAAGACAATTCAAACCCCAAATAAATACACTTACCACTGCCCTTCTCTGCCTGTGTTCTTTTCTTAAATAGAAGAATCACTGCTAACAGAGTTGATAAAGTCTGAAATCTGAAAGTTGTCCTTATATACACACACACACACATATACACAATGTGTACCTACATCCTCTTACAAAAACAAAATCTAGCTCACAGGCATGGATCGATGTGATTTCTCCTTGAAAATCAGAAGACGCGTCCTTCCTGACAACACAACAAATACTGAACTTCAGTGAAAATGAAGCAGGCAGGAAGTCAGCAGTGTTACTTGCTGGAGCTTTCTGGAAGAAAGGCTGGTCCACACTTTGTAATAAAGACCTCCAGGGCCACTGGGGACCCACTGAACTTCCCAGAGTGCACGCATATGCGCGCGCACACACACGCACATACATGCACACACAAACACACACACACCCCGCAAGTGCTCTCCACTTTACACCCCAAACACCTCAGGTCCCCTCCTTTTCTCCATGCCCACGACAGCCACCATCGTTTCATCCCGGAACTCGGCGGGCAGCCTCCTACCTCCGATCCTCAAACCTTCCTCCACACTGCTGCCAAGGAGCCCTCCAGGACACCCGCATGATGACGCCCTCACGCTGAACAGTGATCTCCACGGCCTTTAAAACGAAGCCCCTCTAAGATCTGCACGCCACCGCCAGCCCTTCCCCAGCCTCACTCACTGCCACTGTCCCCACAAGCACTAAACCCTCGGTCACTCGGGGCCCCTGCTCCATCCCGCCTTGTCACACTGCTCCACTGTCCAGAAGGTTTTCCCACCTTGCTGGCGCTGCCCTCAAGGCTCAGTTCCGGTGCCCCTGGGAAGCCCGGCCTGGCCCAGCCAGGTGTCCCCCTGCAGGTCACTTCCCACATCCAGCACTAACGCGGCACTCGCCAGCCTGCCACTCGTCCCAAAGCCTGCAGGGGTCACGGGGGCAAGAGCTTGGCTGCCTGACTGATGCTGGCATCCCCTGTACCACCCCAGGGCACGCCAAACAGTGGGGCTCACTGCCGGCCAAAAGAATGGAAGGTCCCCAGAGTCATCTGCAGACATCTGAAGGACACTGTTTACGTTTCCATTTCTGACATTTTTCTCCAATAAAATTCAGAAGAACTGGGTCCTGAATGGTAGCAAGCATGGTAACATTGTTCTGCTTGGAACTATGATGTGAATGCCCCCACCAATGCTCATGTTGAAATTTAATCCCCACTGTGAAGTATTAGGAGGGGACACCAGTAGGAGTGGTCGGGACTAACGGGTGACTGGACTCCTGGATTACAGGGTTACCGCAGGACTGGCTTTGTTATAAAGGCAAGCTCTCTCTGGCTGCCTTGCCCTCTCTCACCACGTGATGCTCCAGAGCCCTGCAGAGTTCTCATCACTAAGACGAGCCCCACCAGATGTGGCCCCTGGGGCTGGCAGTCCCAGAACCATGAAGTGAATCATCTTTGCTCCTCACAAATTATCAAGAATTTACAAAATTCTTTAGAATTTGCTATCTTCTTTATAGCAAGCCCCTCCTCCCAAAAATGGACTCAGCCACTTGGTGCTAGTGCAGTGGGGCTGGCTGCTACTGTGCATGGGAAGGAAAGAATCACCCTGTCTCTATATGTGTGATCTACACACGCAAGCAGGGTACCACCTGGCCTGGGAACTTCCAGGGAGGTTAAGAACACAGAAAAGAACTTCTCGTCAAGCAATTGCTAGATTGAAGAAAGCAAACCTATTTTAGTGGTTTTGAAATATGTAAAAGCACAAAATTACTGACTTGTGATTTTGTCTGGATCACTTGACAAGAATTATATGGGACATAATGCCAAAAGGTTAAAAAAAAAATTTCCTACAGAAAAATCCAGCTGAACAGACTTCTAAATGAATGCACAGATGCACAAGAAGATGTACCCTTCAAGGCAAAATAGCAATACTTATAAAATTTAAAAAAAAATTTTTAAAAGCACCTAATAAGTCAGCAAGTTGGAAGTGCTCTGAGGAGAAAGGGCTGATCATCCAACACAATACAGATGGAAACCTTCGGGGCCCCCACAGTGCCACAGAGCTAGCTCCCCAACTCCTACTCTACCAGTCACCTCCTCTCACACTGGCCACACTTTCCAATGCTCCAAGGAAAGCCCGACTTAGTGAAATGTCACAAAAAGCGGTGAAGAGATCACCCACAGAATGTGGCTGGTGTCCACTAACTCTCTTCACTTCCTCTGGGCTCTGCCGTCTGCTTGTTTTTAGGACTGCTGAACAGAGGCACGATCTGCCCTACTCACTCTACCAGAACATGTTGGGGTGTTGAAGGGGTTCTTGTTACTTTTGCCAACACACCGGCCTCAGGGAGGAGAGACCTCACTGATTTCACATTCTTCTGTGTGGAGACTGGAGGCCGCAGGGAAATAAGAATGATAACAACAAAACAGGAAGAGAGAAAATGGAAGAAAGAGAGACAGATGGGAAAGAGAAAGAGTAGGAGACAAGTACTTGAGGGCACACTGTGTACATGAAGTTGAATCTCCATCTAAACATAAGGGACAACCTGGGCATGGTGCTGTACAACTAAAAACCTAGCACTCCAGGAGGCTGAGGCAGGAGGATCACAAATTCAAGCCCAACCCAGGCAACTCAGGGAGACTCTGTGTCAAAATTTTTTTTTAAAAATTTTAAAAGGGTGAGGAATGCAAAGATACTGGGTTCAACTCCCAGCATCACAAAAATAAATAATTAATGAACTTTTTAAAAGAAAAGGGCCAGATATTTCCATGGCTTCATGAAAGCAAACCAATTTCAGCCACAATAAGCCAAACCCCACGAAACCTGTGAACTGATTCACAACTGAGAAAGTTTTGAAAGCCACACTGCTGCTTGGAAAGCCCTGGGGGACTGCCCCGCTCACATAAGAGAATTCAGTATTGGGGGCCGTTCCGCACCCCTTCCTACTCCCCGTAGCCCACCCCTGCACTTCCTAGGCAGGCAGGGCCAGGATCTGCACAGGATTTATCTGTTTCCACAATGTCATTTTTTGCTCAAGGCTAAAGCACAAAAGTCAAATGAGGTGCCAGTGATATTGTAACAAATGCATAGTAACAATAAAATGTATTGTTGGTCTATTTTGAGACGTTGATAAGAGAGAAGGAAAGGTAGAAATATTATACTCTTTTCCTTCCCATGAAAATGTTCAGGACTTTGTTCTACACTTTGCAACTGAACTTTCCTCTCAGGATGTGCCCTTGAAAAATTACATATAAATCTGCTTTTCATAACTCAAAACCTATTATAAATTCATTTTTGGGACTCGCTTATTTAAAAGTACCATCAAAGAATCCTTTGGTAAAATAAAAGGGTGTTTGTGCAAAAATCACCCTTATATCTATTCATCGTAAATTCAGATCTGGGTACATCTGCTTTTCTTAAAATGCTGAACATCTCTATGATTTGGGTGGCGGTATTATTTAAGCATCTTAAAATACACTCGACTGTACTTTTGCTAGCCTACACAGGCCTTTTCCTAGCCTCACGCAGAAGTTTTTATTTGATACCTGAATCAGAAAAAGATTATTCTGTAAACCCAAAATAGATTTTAAACCCTACGTGTATTTTGCCTTTTCTTTTTGAACTGAAATTACTGACTCAAAATTTAGTGATTTTGCTTCTTAACAATCAGCAAGGATGACAAAGCAAGGGAAGACAGTGGCTCAGACCCAATTCCAGAGCCAAATTAAGGTAGTCACCATGAGCATGTGGGATGGCTAAGCAAGATCCAACCAACTTGTGAAACTAAGGTCGTCAAAGCCTGCCTCCTTCTCCGTCAGCCTGCAGTGAGGGAAATGAGCAGGTACACTGTCCATGTCAGTACCTGTAGAAGATGGGGCTTTGAGGGAGACTAGCCATAAAACATAATACTTTGGGCTCTGAGCTTTAAACGTACATCACAGTTTTCGCAAATTCTGCTACAGTGCAAATAAGTAATACCCAAGATGAAAGTTTCAGGCATATACTGTGCTAGAAAAAACAGCTCCAATTTGTAATCCTCCTGCCTCAGCTTCCTGAGTGGCTGAGGTTACAGGCATGCGCCACTAGCAGGTGGCCCGACCCATTGGCACCTCTCACCTCCCCTGTGCAGCAGCTCAGATCTAACTCACCTGTACCTGTCCCCCGGCAGGCAGCCCTGTCCCGCTTGCCCAACACCTGAAGCTGGAGTAGCTGTGAGTCTGCAGGGATGTGATAAAACTTCACCTGGCCACACACAAACGAATGACAGGTGGGTTACACCTTTGGGAGATAATTCTCCCCGGGTCTCTCGTGTTTCTGGTTCCTTTGTTCTAGACTCTGAAAATACAGCGTCTCTCCCCAAGGAGAAGGACAGGTTCCCGCCCTGTCCACTCTCTCGGGGGAAACGGTCAGGCCAGCTTCCCGCCCATTACAACAGTATTCACTCCCCTCGGCTGGGGCTTCCTCACCTCCAACCCACACCGCTGCAGGTCAGGGTCACTCGGCCCTCCGCACACGCGGCCTGTGGGAAACCGGACGCAGGGCACAGGCTCAGGACATGCATACTGCCGTGAGGAAGGGAGGAGCTGTGTGAGCCTGACTCCAGAGTCCCGCGTCTTCTGCCAGCGTGTACGACTCTGATGAGGCAGCTAACTTGTCACCCAGCAAGCAGGGAAACCCCTCAGACCTGCCACACTTCTCCACTTACACTGTGAACAAACCACACTGATGATATAAAGATTAACACCATAATGTGCCCATGGGAAAGATGTATTAAACAACATACAAAAGCACTTATTTAGGAAATACATAGAGAAACCTGACTGTATTAAAAATTTTAAACTGATCAACAGACTCCACTGAGAGAGTAAGAGATGTCCACGATAAGAACATAGTATCAACAAACATAGGAGCAGAGGCTTTTATCCAGAATGAATATACATGCTGTAAGTCAAAAGCGCAACAGACAATTTAGTAAACAAATGAGGAAAAAGAGTTGAGCAGACCCTCCACAATAGAAGAAATCCAGCGACCAATAAAAGACAGGAAAGCATCCTCAAACTCAGTCAAAATCAGAAATGCAAATGAAACCACTGTGGAGAGCCATTCTGGAGGGCCACACCACGCTGCTCAGCAGCGCGCGCCAAGTGATGCAAGAGCCTCCGGACAGCTCTTCTCCAGCAGACATCAAAGCGCCGCCCAGGGCCGCAGCATCTGTCTGCAGCGGCCAAAACTGAAAACACCCTGACGTCTCCCAGAAGCAGCAGACCCTGTAAGTCACGGCCAGCTCTGCAGTGAAATTCTACACTGCCGTAAAAGGAAAGGATAACAGTGTACAGAACACGGCTGGACCTTCAAAAATGAAACGCTGGATGAAAAGAAGTTAAAACACAAAGGGTACAACGTGGGGGCCAAGGTAACCCGTGCCTGCTTAGGTTGCAAAACTGTAAATAAAATCAGTACGAGATTGCCACAAAAGATAGGGTCATAATTTATCGGGGTGGGGTGAGAGGAGGATGTAACTGTGAAGGGCAACACGCGGGATCTCTGAGGTGTTACACTAGCGTTTATAACAATTCAACAATCTGCACACTTACCTCTTATGCCTATAAAAATTGGAACAGAAAAAAAGAGAAGTATTCAAGTCATGAAACGGAACACTCACTGCCAGCAAGCCGAGAGTCCCCAGCCCCACACGCCCCTTCGCAGCACAGCCTGCCCGCTCCCCCGCGGGCTGCCACCCCACCATGTGCCCCACAAAACAGCGCTGCCGTGGTCCCTTCCAATTTCGTGTAAGTGAAACCAACTGAACATTTGCGTCGGGGCCTGAAAACTCTTCCTGGTGGACTGACTGATCACTGTGACGTATATGCTTCTATACTACACATGCTTCTTTTCACAGCACAGCATTTTTGTAGTGAGTTAAACACAGTTCTGTTGAGGCAAAGACAATATGCCAGAACCTTACAAACGTGTGTGAAAGCACACTGAAAACACCGATTTAGATTTAGCAAAACAATAGTATCCATGACATTAACTTGGTGGTGCTAATTTGAATTTTATTGAGTCTGGAGTTTCATTTGCATTTAATTTTAAGTAAGTTTGGAGTTTATAGTTGTCTTAGAGCTGAGAGCATAAGTGAACTGTCTTGTGTTTATACATATTTAAGTAACGATGTAGTAAACCTAAATCTAAGCCAGCACAGGAGCGCTTCAGGAAAAGGGTCCTTCCTTCATGCAGGCTGCAGAACCCCACCTAGGAATCAGCTCCCCTAGCCTCCCCCCACCCCGCACCTCCCCCCTTTTCCTGGAGACAAAACCAGGACTTGCCACCTACACAGCCAGGCCTTGTGAGCAAAGCCCTCTCCGAGCATCCAGGACACCTGCACGGAGTGACGTCTAGCGCTCTGCCTGCTAGCTCTGAATCGAAATTCATTCCGATTCCATTTGTCATACACGTGATCAAAGCTGAGAACCAAACTAAGGCACCAGCAGTTGAGCAAAGTATGAAAACAGTTTATCTGACCAGGAGACGATTCTTCGCATAGTTAATAAGTGTGACCCAGAGCTCATGCTTTGCCATCCATCACTCCTGCGTATGAACTGGTACAGATTCCATCCATCCAGCAATCTGTCTCCATCATAAATTATAGAAATATTGGTGGCTTAAAGCAACACAGATGTACTTCCTTACAGTCCTGGAGTCTGCAAGTCAAAAGCAGTCTCGCAGGGCTGACATCGGGTATTAGCATGGCTGGCTCCTCCTGGAGGCTTTGGGGGAGCCTGTTTCTCGCCTTTCCTGTCTTCAGGAGGTCCTGCCTTCCTCCGCCCTGACCCCTGGATCACATCGCTCCAGTCTCTTGCCTTCCGACCTGCTCCTATCTTACACAGAACTCTGTGATTATACAGGGCCACCAGGTCACCTGGGCTAATCTCTATGGTGCGCAGTTGAATGTCGCCTACAAGATCCCTCCGCCACACTCGCAGGTTTCAGGGATTAGGATATGGCCACCATGGAGAGCCATCATTCCTTCCACTGACCACATCCTGGCGGCAGAAGTTGGACCTAGGACAGCTGTGAATAAGACTAACTCACTTCTTTGGGGCTGGGGATTTAGCTCAGTGATTAGAGTGCTTACCTTGCAAGCACAAGGGCCTGAGTTCGATCCCCGGCACCACAAAAAAAAAAAAAAAAAGACTAACTCACTTCTTTGTTCAAGTGCCAAGGAGTCAGAAAGGGCGCACCGACACCTGCCCAAATGCAGCGCTATACAAACAGGAAGTCAACCGCGAAGCACAACTACTGCTGCCTGTGGACACTTCTGCAATCATCTCGTTCTTTTAAAACTAAAAAACAATTCACAGAATTTGCTTTTGCCGTTTTAAACTTTTTATTTTGAAATAATGACTGGCTTACAAAGAATTGCAAGAATATTACAAAGAATTCCCCCGTATTACAAAGCATTTCCAATACCTTTCATGGATTCCCCAAATGTTGCCTTGTTTACTTTTATTTACCACCCCCCCATTCCTTCTCTGCATTAAACTGTTTTGAGAATAAATTGAACATATGATGTCCCCTTTACTCCCAGTGCATTTAGCCTTTGAAAGGATTTGTAAAACAGGACTGAATTACAGTGGGGAAAGTCTTTCAAGGAAGATATTCTTTGGGTCTCAAAATTCAAAGGAAGCAAGTCCTTGCTTTGGAAAGCAGGGACCGTCACGTCTCAACATATTGCAAAAAGGTCTTGTTCACTTAATATTATCCTAATCTGCGGGCACTGAGAGTCCTTCCACTGCACCACTCATTAGCAGGCCCCTCATTAGTAAGGCAGTCTCTACCCACTACAAAGCACAGAGGAGCAGGCCCCCGGGCAGCAGAAGGGAGCTTGACAGACAGGCTACGTCTCACTGTCTTCTCTGTCCCAGGCTAAAGTAAACTGAAACTTCCTGTAGGACCAATCAATCAGGGTTCCCCGTTTCCATCAGTGCTCTGCATTCTGGGTCCATCCCGGGCCCTTATGATGATCAGTCATTTGGGGTGCTCATCCATTTATGGTCCTAATGCATTTATGACCTTCTCCTCAAGACGCTTGTAGAGTAAAGTGGGAAAATCCCACTCACCCAGACTTTGCTGAACACTTCCAGTGGCCCAGGCTGAATGGAAGGAGAGATGAGGCAGGGCCACGATGCAGCAGGAGAGATAAGTGTAGAAACCACAAGTGTGTGCAAAGAAGCATGACAAGAGCCCAGAGTACAGCAAAGTGCCCTGGGAGGTAGGTAGGAATGAGGCCCTGGACAATGAACAGCCCTGGGAGAGTCTAGGTGAAGGGGAAGGGAGTTCCAGGTGAAGGAAAAGCCTGAGCCAAAGCGCAGAACACCACTGGGGACAGCAGGTGGCACACCCACCCTGAAAGGCAGGCTGAACAAGGTCAAGAGAGCCCCTGACACAGTGTCAGTTTACCCCATGGCCTTTACTCCACAGGCACAGTTGATTCGCAGAAAACAAATTTCCTTCTTTTGCTAAGTTATTAACATCCCACAAGTTGAATGTCCAAAACCATGACTGACTTCTGTCTCAAACAATTTCACAAAGAGCTATCCAACCCCAAGCCTCCCAGGTCCCTGCTATGAGAGACACACGCCAGTGGAAGAGAGGGAGCAAAGGCATCGCAAACAATTCAGCAGCGACAGAGTCCCATGCAGGAAACGTCCAACATGTGTACAACTTTAACATGCTGTCTGAAAAGGAGCACCTGGATTTGTCATGATGCTGTACAAATCTATTCCAAGGGGGTCCTTTTAGATTGTTCTAAAAGTTGAGAAGGAAAAAAGATATAACCTTTTTAAAATGCGAGAAGCAGAAGAAACGTTGCTAGCAGCTTATTCCTCTAGCTGATGAGCCCTTCCAAGTGCTCTCTGTAGGTTAATACCTCCTCTGAGGAAGCTGTGGGGAGACAGAAATGGGGTGACAGCCAGGGAAGGAGGGAACCAGAGCCCTAGCTGCACAGAGACCCGGGAAAGGAACAAAGAAAGAAGGGAGGGTGGGGCAGCTTTCACGATGCCAGGCAAAGCCACCTGCTCTCAGAAGTAGCTGCTGCTCAAAAGCAAACTCTTTGGGACATAGATGGGTACTTAAGAGGCTTCTGATCCTAGGCGTGGTTATAAAATGAAAACTACAAAAGAACTCAGAGAGTTCCAGAATTAGATTAATGTATATTTAATAAAATATGCTGAATTAAGATAAATGAGAGAATGCTAAGCACATCTTACTCAAAAGATTTTAAATAAATTTAACCACACATCTCTGTATCCTAAAGCAACTAAGGTTCAATGTAGCTGTGTTACACCCTCACCATACCCACCATCCACCATCCTACCATGAAACCACCCCCAATTCACCACTCCGCCACCACATTTCATCTCACTAACACATCACCCCACCACCCCACC
>PVJO010034944.1:0-10408 GCA_004026905.1 Hystrix cristata | reverse complement strand
AACTCAGGGCCTTGTGCTTGCAAGGCAAGCACTCTAACCACTTAGCTAAATCCCCAGCTTGCTTTTCTTTTAACCTTCCTTCTTTTTCCCCCTTTTCTCCAATTCTCCTCTCTTTTGAATACTATCTTTTTTTAACATAATATCTATTATACTCCTTTGTCCTTATTTACACTTATCGTTTCTCATATCAGAGAAACAATTCGATGTGTACTGATGAGTGTCTGATTTATTTTACTTAAGAGTATGTTCTCAAGGTGCATGCATTATTTTTTATTTTTAAACAAATTTTCACTAAGTTGTTCAGCTGGTCTCAAACTTGAATCCTCCTCCCTCAGCCTCCCAGAGTGCTGGGATTATGGGTGTACACCACCGTACTTGGCCAGGAGTCCTTTATTTTGCTTGAAATAATAAAGGTTAGAGTTTATTACCTAAAAATCATGAAGTTTCCCTGTCAGGATTGTTCTAGGGCAGCACTGTCCAGTATAAATATATGAAGTACAGATTCAAGCTATATGTACATAATTTTACGTTTTCTCATAGTCACATTAAAAAAGTAAAAAGGAACAGATAAAATTTATTTAAATAATATACTTTAACACAGTATATCCAGAATATTGCCATTTCATTGTGAAAAAACGTGAACTAATTTTACTGCATCTTTGAACTTCCAGTATATCTCATTTTAGACTTGCCACATTTTCATTGTACCAGACAGCGCTGCGTGTGTGTGCTGTGTGTGTGTGTGTGTGTGTGCATGCACGCACACACACATGAGTTTGTACAAAGTTGAAAAAATACTGGATTTTGTTTTTGTTGTTGTTTTACACTAATAAGCATTGAACCCGGGACTTCGTGCTTACTATGCCACTCAGCTACGTCCCATTCCTTTTTAATTTTGAGTTTTTTTTTTTTTTAATTCTTCTTTTAATTTTTTTTTTTAATTTTTGGTTTAAGGCAAGGTCTTACAAAATTACCTAAGATGGCCTTGAATTTATAATCCTCCCGCCTCAGCCTTTCAAGTATCTGGGATCATAGGTGTGTACCACCACTCCAGCCTGACTTTTTAATTGTTTACTTAGGACTTGATTGAGATAGTATTGACCTCACTTAAAATTTTAGCCTCATATTTTTCTTTAGGGTTCAGTTGTGTTTATTTTGTGCCTCTAAAGGAGAATCACCAAATATGCAGGTATCATATGCTTAGCACCACAGTAATAGTTCGTCAATGTACCTGGTACTGTACTTTGAATCAGGAAAGACTAGGGCTGGGACATAGCTCAGTGGTAGAGCTGAGTGGTAGTGCTGCAAAAAAATAAATAAATGAAAGGAAGGAAGTGGAGGGGAGGGGAAGAAAGGGGAGAGGGAAAGAAAGAGAAAGGAAGGAAGCTTTTTTTCATACAAAATAAAAATTATAGAAACCAAATGATACATCTGCTCTTTATTTTCATGCATGTTTCACCTTTGAGTTTTTAAAAGAGTTTATTGTAAATACTCATTGAAAATTTCCTCATAACTTTCAAGAAGTACAAATCAAATAGAGTTCTAGGTATTTGCTAACTATCAAGGAGTACATAGCTGAAGTTGTTTTCAAGATGTGTAGCTGAAGTTAAGACTTGTGGTATCTACTCAGATTCAGAATTACAGTTGAATGTGGGTATGTTAAATATAAGCTGGGTGTGGTGGCACAACGTGTCTGGGTTGCTGAGGAAGGATGATCACAAGTTCAAGCCTAGCCTGGGCAACTTAGGGATTTAGACAAGGCTCTGCCTAAAAAATGTTTGTAAATTTTTTTTAAGTGTTTTTTTGTTGTTTTTTTTTTGTTTGTTTGTTTTTTTTAGGGACTAGGAATGTAGTTCAGTGTTAAACCCCGGGGTTCAATCCCTACTATTGGAGGGGGCGTAATATATTTATATTCAACTTTTTACTAGTAATATAAATAACACTTAATATAGCATACTATGGTTTTTAATAATAAATACGAGTAAAATTAAGTGGATATGTTAAATATAAAATATGTACATTAAAAATTTTAAGTAATACAAATTTGGTCTTCAAATTCAGGTACAGTTGAGATTAAAAATTTATATCCTCAGAGTTATACCTCACCTAAATTCTATCCATTTATGGGTATAAATATATTCTTTGAAATGTACTGTCTTCCAGTTCTTTTTATTTGTTATTGGTGTCATAATTTTTATAATCTAACAGTTAGTTCGATATGGCTTATAACAAGCAGAAGTCCCTTGTCTTTATGCCTATTACCACTCCCTAGCTGTAGCCACAACTCTTCTTTGGTATTGCTTTATGGTGTTTGCTTTCATAAAATGAGTCTGCATAGCTATTTCTCAATTTTTCAGTTTCAGATATTACCTTCCAAAGTAGAAAATCAGTGACTAAGCATGTCTTCTAAAATTCCTGTACACTCTGCACACTTGTTATTCAGCTTTCTGTCAGTGTTACAGAATACCTGAGGACAGCTTAAAGGAGAACAGATTTATTTTTGTGTTATGGTTTCCGAGGTTTCAGTCCATGGTCAGCTGGCCCTGTTGCTTTCAGGCCTGCAGCCAGGCAGGAGGGTGCGTCGGAGGAAAGCTGTTCAGGTACCTGGTGGCCAGGAAGCAGAGTGCCTGTGCCAGCGACTTTATCCTTCTGCTTTTGCTCCATCTGGGCCCTCGTCCTATTGGAAGACGCTGCCTACTTTCCAGGTTGGTCTCCCCATCCATTTGCTGGCCCACATGCCAATCCATTCTGGAAACACCCTCACAGACACGCCCAGAAGTGTGCTTTGCTAGTTTCCTGGTTGTTTCTCAATTACACCAAGTTAACAATCAGGATTAACTAGTGTAAACACAAACTCCTGACAAAATTTTAAAATTTTTGTCAGATCTGTATAACAGATTGTTATAGCAGTGTAAAAATAATTCACATTTGACTGCAATACGATTGTGTTATCTTGCTACTTTCTCTTTTCCTGAAGATAATAAATATGTGGAGGTTTTTGTTCGCATACTTTACTACAGATCTGAAACTTACTTGTGGCCAAAACTCCCTTCAAGGAGTATAATTATTTCTCAGTGTGTTCAAACACATCACATTCTGCCTTATTTTCATCTTTTTCTTTTAGGCATCTTTTCAGCTTATATTTTTCTAGTGGATCTCTGCCCCGCTGCATTGCTTCATTGCCAAGCACCTTTTCCTTTACTATTTTACTAAAGCATATTCTCTGCTAACGTCCTAAAAGCATAAGGAAAAAAATGTTTGAGACCTTGAATCCGAAAAAGATCTTTATTCTATGCTCACTTGCTGAGTAATTAAATGGAGAAAGAGTCGTACATTGAAAATGATTTTTCCTAAGAATTCTGAAAGTGTTACGCTGTTGTCCTTGGTGCTCATTGTTTCTGTGAAGGAGTCTAATTCTGTAGAGAATCTGAATCTTGATTCTTTGTATGTTTTTTACACTCTCCTTTGGAAGTTTCTTCACAGTGTTTTGAAACATACTGTTCTAGGCCTTAATGTGGTTCTTTTTTCATGGATTTTATTGTGTACCAGGAGGTAGGCTATCTCATTCTGGAAACTTAGGCTCTAGAGTTTTAAGTTTACTGACTCATTTAATAAACATTTTAAGTAATAATAGAATTTTTAATTTTTTATTATAAAATTGCATAAGTTATAGCTGCTTATATTTATGGGATGCAAAGTAATGGTATGATTTGTGAATATAATATGGAATAATTAAATCAAGCTAGCTAACATCTGTCACCTCAAATACTTTTTTTGATGAGAACATTTGAAATTTACTCTTAACAATTTAAAAATGTACAGTGGACCATTATGAAGTCTGTACACCATGCTATGCAGCAGATCTTGGGAAAAAAGGATCGTGTCTAGGTGAGACTGGGAACTCTTTGCCCATCATCTCTCCATTCCCCCAACACCCAGCCTCTGGTAGCCACCAGTCTGCTCTCTGCTTTTGAGTGTCCTTGCAAAGCCCACCTAGAAAGGAGATCAGAGTGGCTTAGGTACAGTATAGTATGTCTTTCTAGTTCTACTCTACATCACTTAGCATACTGTTCTCCAATTCCATCCCTGTTACAAGGGACAGACTTTTTTTCTTTTTAAGGCTGAATAGTATTCCATTGTGTATATTTTCCTTATCCATTCATCTATTAATGGACACTTAGGTTGGTTCCATAATTTTGCTAATAGTGTTACAGTGAACATAGGATTGTAGCAGTCTCCCTGACCTACTGATATCAGATCTTTCAGGTAAATAGCTGAAAGTGGGATTCCTGGATCCTATGATAATTTTATTTTTAGATTTTTGAGGAACTTGCATTATTTTCCAAAATGACTATACGAATTTACATGCCCACCAACAGAGTACAAGACTTCCCTTTTCTCAGCATCATCACCAACCCTTACGACCTTTTTTCTTTTTGGTAAGAGCCAGTCTAACAGGTGTGAGGTGATTGATATCTCATTGTTCTTTGAATTTGATTTCCCTAATGGTTAGTGATGTCGAGGTTTTTAAATATAACTGTTGCCCATTTGTATATCTTTTGAGAAATGTCTATTCAGATCCCTTCTTCTGTTTTTAATCACATCATATATTATTATTCTATGGAATTAAATCCCTTATATAGTTTAGATGGTAATTCTTGTCATATACTTGGCTTGCAGATATTTTCTCTCAACCCAAAGGTCCTCTATTTTACTGTTGTTTCCTATGCTATGCAAAAGCTTTTTAATTAATTACATTCTCGTTTGATTTATATTTTCTTTTGTTGCCTGTGCTTTTGAGGTCAAATCTAAAAAATCATTGCCTAGACTAATGTCATGTTTTCTTCTAATACTTTTATAGTTTTAGATCTTATGTCTAAGTTTTAACTCATTTGGGGTACTTTTTGTGTATGGTGTAAGATAAGGGTCCAGTTTTATTCTTCTGCATATGGATATCCAGTTTTACCTGCACTGCATATTAATGAGTTATGTCCTTTATTTTTCCCTCCTAAAAATGTTCTTTAATCGTTTCTTTGACAATCTCTTCTGTTTCCTCTGTCCTCTTTTACAAACAAATGCAGAACTTTCTTGCTGGTCCTATAATTTTATCTTTTCTCTCTTTTTGTTCTTTTGAGATTTCCTCAATTTTATCAGCTAGCCCTCCTTTTGATTTTATTTCTTGCTGCCAAATTTTAATTTTCTAGAACTCTTGTTTTCCAGTAGTCATTTTTTAGATCTATTCGTGTTTCACATTATCTTTTGCTGGCTCTCTGAATGTCTTCGGTCAACACCACATTTTTCCTGTGCCTCTAATTCTTTTCATGTGCCATTTCGTTATTAAAATCTTTCCTGAGATGCCTCTGTTTTTGTATTAGCACTCACCAGAAGCTATGTGTGTGGGCAGAGTGTCTGATCCTCTGGTGGATTTCACTGCAGGTTAGACCAGCAAGCCGTGTGAGGGAAAGATGACCTGCCATTTTCTTCTGGGCTGGCTACGGTTCCTAAAGTGGAATCTGTCTCCTGCCCAGCAGCTGTGAGTCTGGCTGTCAGCATTCACAAAACCCATTGTGGGGAAGGAAGCTCTTACACAGTTGTTCAGAGAGGCTTCCTGGTGTACCCCTGCTGTACCCCTCCAGACATCACTCTAGGGGGCTCTGGCACCCAGTAGGATGCTTTTAGACTTCTCCAGTGCTGTTGGCCACTTTCTCTAGTTGCCACTTAACCTGTCCAGCTAATTTACAACTTCCAAGCTTTGGTTTTGTTTTTTGTTTTTTGTTTTTATTTTTTTACACCAGGTCTCTGTAAGTCCAAACTGGCCTTCAATTTGCCTCCTGAGTGCTGGGATTTACAGGCCTGCACCACCACGCCCTGCCAAACTTTCTTTTTTTTACTGTGATCACCTCCCCTCTTTGTTCTTGTGTATTTCTTCTGTTTTGTTGCTTTGATTTCAGTAGAATTTCAGGAAGGAATCGGAGAGTATATAGGTATCTGTTGTGATTAACAGGGTCTCAAATACTCTTTGTTCTTCAGGACTGTATCTGTGAGACAGTTTGCTATACAGGAACTGAGCAACAAAAGGTAGCTCTACCTACCCCATGTTTGCAAAATCAATTGAAGGCGGCTTACTTGAAGAGTGACCCTTGTACTGCTTCTAATAGCATGGACTTTGTCCAGAGGTACACAATAGTTTAGTTAAATTTTTTGCTTTAATAATAGGTTGGACATTTATAATATGGTGATATGAGCTACAATCTTTTGTAATAAATCTCTTCACGTATTCTAAATTGTTTAGAAAGAGAAAAGTATAAGAAAAACTTCAGGGTGGTTTGTGTTTCATGTTTCTTTCTTTTTTTTTTTTTTAAGTAAACCGCTTTGCCAATTAATCTTTTATTTATTACATACATCAATATCAAAATCGTGTTTCTTTTTTTAATATAAAGTGATTCTAACTAATCAGTGCCTATTTCCCCTACTCCTTATTTATCATTCTTGTGATTTACACCTTTGATAAGTCACTGACTGTATACTGATACCCACTAGAAAAATACTTAATAATCCTATGCATTTTATTGATTATTATTACAACTAACTCAGTCCACTAGCTAATTTTTTTTTTTTTAAGCAGTGTTAGGGATTGAACCCAGGAAGGTCTGAGCTCCCAGTCCATTCCCCTCCCTATTTTGTGATATTGGGGACTGACCCCGGGCCTTCACGCTGAGCTACATCCCCAGGCCTTTATTTTGAGACAAGGTCTCACTAAATTGTTCCGCCTGGCTCAAACTTCTGATCCTCTTGTTTAAAACTCCCAAAGTGCCGGGATTACAACCATACACAACCACACCTGGCTTAATATTTTGTTTTTATGTTAGAAAGTTAAGGGTTAAGTACCAGGCTCAATCTTGAAACTATTTCTTTCATAAGTGTCACAATTCTAGGTAGCAGAAGTTAGTACAAGTTTCAAAGTCACAAATAGGGGCTGGGGACTTAGCTCAGTGGTTACAGTGCTTGCCCCGCAAATACGAGGTCCTGAGTTCGATCCCTGGCACCAAAAAAAAAAAGTCACAAATAACCCACTTTTGTAGATGATTTTATCATCTTCACTATTTTATTTTATTAAAAACACTTTAAAGAATTTTTATATTAAATTATCCAAATACTTGAACAATATTGTTTTATAAATACACTTTTAAATTTTTTTACATTAAATTATCCAAATACTTGGCATTTAAACTAGTTGCATAATGGATGGTGATACTGTTGTGGCCAAAACAAAATTTACAAATCATGTTATCTGGCATCTGAGAGATCAAGTACAAGTGGGTTTGAGGTATTTTCTTGCCTGTGCTCATGCTTTAAAAGCAGGCCCTGCAAGTTTGAACTGTGCTTTGTGCAGCCTAGAAGGAAGGGAGGAGGATGAAAGCAGACAGTGAGGACTGTGGAGACAACCAAAGGGCCATGAAGAGTGTGTAGGGGGAGCAGCAACTCATCGCTTCCTGCGAAAGGCAGCAAGTGGTTCAGAGAATACAGAAAAACCTCTGGATCAAAACCTTTAGGGAAAACAGATTGGACTGCAAGCAAAGGGCCTAACTGAAGAGAAAGGCCATGTCTTGGGTGTAAGGAAGGATGAATGGGAGATCCAGATCAGAAGTGTCTGTAACAGTATAGAAGGATCAGCAGCAGTGGATAAGCG
The DNA here is from genome assembly GCA_004026905.1 of Hystrix cristata. Lineage (NCBI taxonomy): Eukaryota > Metazoa > Chordata > Mammalia > Rodentia > Hystricidae > Hystrix > Hystrix cristata. The sequence continues at coordinate 2,718 of PVJO010034944.1, read as the reverse complement.
TCAAGACAGAATGCCTAATTCTTAGGTATTGTATTTACTCACACCCTGAGCAGTATTTCAGACTAAAGCAGCTTTTCACTTTCGACAGCTGCCAGTACTGCTTTGTCCAAAATCGGGAAGGGAACAGGACATGACAAGACCCCAGGGATACTTTCTTAGAAAAGAAACTGTGATCCTTTGATGATAGGAGAAAATAAGCGACTCTTAAACAATCAAGGACATTCTGTTCTAGAGTTCTGCAGAGTTCTGCTTTTTTGACTGCAAGTTGATTGAAAATGCTGTCAATTCTGTACCTTGAGCTAAAATTTGGGTTAAAAAAAATATTCATCTTGCAGATTTCTAGGACTTAGTTTTCTCCTGGACCACACAAGGCTGTTTTTGCCTCTGAGCTATGGTAGAGGGCACAGCATTTGTCTTTAAGTGTTATACAATGACATATTAAATACCTTTTTCGCCTTGAAGTTTCTAAATCAGTCAGTGTTCAATTTTTGACCTTCGGTGAATCTGATCTTCAGTTTTACAGTATAAGCTTTCCATCTGCCTTGTAAGCTTTTTAAAAACCTGCTAAAGTAGATATTTATGCTCTATTTGTCTTTTTAAAAATAAATATCAATATATTTTCTATTTCAGGGCATTTGATGTAGAACTGCTGTACATAGCACAGTACTTTAAAATTCCAATAGCAGAAATTGCTGTCAACTGGACTGAAATTGAAGGCAAGTGTGTCATTTTCCCTGTTCTTTGCTTCAGACCCTTCTCAGCAGCCTGGGCACGGGGACCGATTCCCTGGAGAGCACTGTCCCCTCAGCCCCTTTATCTGGCTTGCTCCTCTGTTTTCAGTTTTTCTTGGAGTCTTCAGTAAGTCTCCTACCCTGGCCGAGGAACTTCAGTAAAATGTTACTGAATAGACAAGGTCATAGTGATCTGAGGTTAGAAGTAAGATTGATAGCATTTTGAGGTAAACCTTATTGTTTGCCTCTCCATATTTTAGCATTATGTTATCTGTCACTCCGTGGATATTAAGCAAGTATCCACACCATTCGTGTTAAATACAAGATTGTAAGTGTTTTCACTCCAAATGCCCACAGTCCTTTAGGAACCTTTTTTTCCCCTTGTGGTATCATGAAAACTCAGGGTCTTCACTCAGCTACATCACTTGCCCTCTTGCTGCTTTTTATTTTGAAACAGGGTCTCACAAAGTCACTAAGTTACTCAGTTTAGGCTTGAATTTGTGCTCCTTCTGCTGTAGCCTCCCAGAATGCTGCATTCATAGGCATCCACATCTGGCAAGAACCATTTTTTAAAACTGCTATCTGTATCTGTGCATATATCCAAAAAATGTGAAGAAAAGAACATCTATAATAATTTGAAATCTGACAAATCTTTATCATTCCATTTCAGCGGAGTGTAAGCAGCTCTGGTATAGAATTTAAAATATATTCTAGTCTTCTCTTTTGCTTACCTTAGAATGAATCTAAATTATTTCAGTAACATAATCAACTGGCAACTCTTTCAAATTCCATCTCTTCCATGGGTGCATGGTGCTCTCATTTTGAGAGGATTGCAGTAAGCTCAGATGTTCAGGGCAGAAAGAGAAGCAGGCTCGAGCTTATACAAACTATGGTAGTCCACGATTCAAACCTCTTGGTGTCTTGCTCAGTCAGACTGAGTCTGTAGAAACTTAACTCATCCCCACCGCTACCAGCCTGGAATGGGAGGATCTAAAAGGTTCACCATCACCAATCTATGCCAAACACAGACTGTATGGGAGGCGACATGGGAAAAAGTAAAAAGTCATGTTGATGTCCTTTGCTTATTTGTATTACAGAGATCACTGCATCAAAATATGAATTATAGGTGTTTTAAATTTGCATTTCTGAAATGAAGATAATACTTGTTCCCTGATTAATAATATAGTTTAAGACTAATATCTACAAAGTGCTTGGTTCTAAAAGCTATTACATAAATTCAGAACAGTCAAAGAGCTTTTCTTTGAGGATAAAATATGAAAATGGTAATGAAATTGTAAACCTTCCTCCTGATAGATGTTCATTTATCTGCAGGAGTAGTACAAGTAATGCTTAGAAGAATCCACTGTGGTATGCGGATCAGACATTTGATTAGACTGGTGTTCCATGTAGCCTGAGAAAAAGAGGTCTGGGCAAACTGTTTAGATCTGATCATAGGCTTTATTTTTCACCATTACAATTGGATCATCTGTAGAAATAATTGTGTTTGTCTTTTGTTGACTAGGACACAGTGAGCAGTTGTACAAGGTATTTCTAGAACCTAACCGTACTCAGTCCCTGTTCCCTACAGTAGGGCCCTCTGAAATTTTCATACTTTAGATGCTCCCAAGTTTCTTTATACTTCAAGATGTTTTGTTTTTATTTTTTGGGAAATGATTCACTTCATCTTTGAAATAATTTTTTTTTGTCTGGGATATAAATAAAATTAAAATGCTGACAGCTCACAAAGATCATATAGGCTGACTTCTAGAATACAGTTTTAAACTAATATATTTTCTCCTGAGTTCAGGTTCATTTATTGTAATTTTTTACTTGCAGGTTCAAAATTAGTTCCGTTTTGGAGCTGGCTACAAATGGGCAAGGACCTACTTTTTATACGACTTCGATATTTAACTGGTGCCTGGAGACTTACACAAACTAGGAAAATGAATTAGGTTGTTCGCAGTCTTTGATTGTATTCTTTTGCATC
>PVJO010034943.1:0-10132 GCA_004026905.1 Hystrix cristata | reverse complement strand
AAGAGACCAATCAGACACTCATCTCGCCCCGTTACGAAGGAATTTAAAAGTGTCGCTCGGCCTTAGCAGACTCAGCTTTGTGACTTACAAGTGGATAGTCCGCTGCTGCCCTAGACCGGCTGGCAATCACCACAGAATCGCAGAGGAGCACACGCGGACTCCCTAGCTGTGCGGCTGTGCAGACACAGACTTGACCTGAAGCACAAGGGAATCAAGCTGCCCGCTCACACTCACACTCACACACACACACACACACACACACACACACACAAAGGCACACATGCACGCACGAGTTTATCACAGCGGCCTCCCCCTTCGGCAAGGACCCTGCCTGGGGCCTTCCTACTGAGGACCGGAACAGGACTGATCAAGCTCCTTAACTGCGCGCAGCCAGGACCTGACTGGAGTTTTGCTCCCGCGACCTTACCTGGTCCTGAAGTCCCGGCTGGTCCGTCGGTCCGTCCCTCGATGGAGTCCGGTCCGTCCCTTGATGGAGTCCGGTCCGTCCCTCGATGGAGTCCGGTCCGGTGGGCTGCGCGGGGGAGCCGGAAGCTGGCGAAGGAGAAGCCGCAATGGCTGCCTCCTTCAGCCCCGAGTTCCGCCCCGCCCTGGCTCAGGGTGCAGGGAGCTTGGACTCTCCCGGAGGCCTCCAGAAACGTTGTAGAAATCGACCCTCCAGAAACCAAGCACCGCCCAGAGAATCGGAGGGCTCCCGTTTATTACGCCAGCAGGCCCAGACGAGTTCGTGCCGGAGAGTCGGGCCCCAGTGCAGAGAGGTAAGGCCTTTATCACACGTCATTTCCGGATCCAACAAGTCGGGTCTCAGTTTCCCGCCTGAGTTCAAAAGTGGGGCAGTTACTTAAACCCTGAAAGCAGAACCAATGGAGGGCTCGGGGCTGCGGCAAGCAGGGTGTCGGACAGGTCGTGCGGAATGAGGAAACCGTTGGGGTTTAATTCTCAGAGTGGGGGGCTGGGACAGCCAGGTAGTTCTGAGCGACTCCCATATCAAATGCATAAAGAAAATACATTATTTACACACAATGGCGTAATAGTCTGCCATTGAAAAGATAAACTTGAGTCATTTGTAGGAAAATGGATGTACTTGGTGACCATATTCTTAAGTGAAATACATCAGATAAACTGAAATTTCACATGGTTTCTCTTATCTGAGAAACCCAATTTATAAACAAAAAGCAAAATCAATGATACGTAATAAAAGTAGGGAGACGGATCTTCCTCAAATGGGAAGGAGATCAGAAGGTGGGGAGGACAGGAATTGTACCAACTCTCCTCAAAGAATGTAAACATTATGTACTGCAAACATGCCCTTAATAAAAACAAAAATAAATAAATTTTAAAAATTAAGAAATAGAAATTGATAGTACAAGAAAGAATTGAGACATAAATATAGAAGATGACTCAAGAAAGCTAGTTTAGAAACATTTCAGTTGGTTGAAAATTATTTTTTTCAACGAGATATCCCAAAATTTCTGAATGAACACTTTTGATTTAAAAATGCCACCTCTTCAACTTAATTTATGAGATGGCACCAAAAAAATTACAGATGTCCGTGTTTCCCAAAAATTGTGAACTTAGCTATATTTTTACCATCACTTTTAGAAAGTAAGCCTAAGTGAAAGAAGCAAGAAATTTAGTTTAAAATGTCATTTTCAGGGTTGGGGATTTAGCTCGAGGGGTACAGCATCTGCCTAACAAGGATGAGGCCTTGAATTTAATCACCAGCGATCAAAAAGTGTTATTTTCCTTCTCTCTATTCAAAAATATCTTACTACATTAACAATACTGATGTACTCCAGGGAGTCACTATCTCAGTTTGTGTTTTCCTCAGGACTGGCCTTTCTCTCTCGGTCTGAAACAACAATGCTGTATGCCTGCTTCCTTGACCAACCTTCTTTATCTAGCTCTTATTGGAAGATAAAAACATAAGAAAGCAAAAAAAAATTTCCTTAGCAGAAGTTATTAACAATGGGTTAATTCCAAGCAAAACAAACAAAAGAACCAGTATTTAAAAGAAATAGTTAAATTGATAAATCCACTGTAAACCTTCAGTGAAGAATTATTACTACTTTCTGTTGTACCTTCTGTTTGTTGGGGTGAAGTATCTTAAGTAATGTTCAAATCTGATTATGCATCAAAACCCCAGGACTTTTTTTTTTTAAACTGGTGTTCAACCTGTACATAGACCAATTACACCAGAATCTCCAGAGGTACAATTTAAGCCTTGATATATTTTTTAAAGATCTCTAAGTAATTCAAATGCTGAGCTAGGAGTTGGTGATTTAACTCAAGTGGTAGAGTGCTTGCCCAGCAAGCACAAGGCCCTGAGTTCAATCCCCAGCACCACCCCCCACCAAAAAAAAATTGCTGAGCTAAATCTCAGATCTAGTGTTACTCCTAAAAGTCCTTCGGCAACATTATACGAATTATTTTTACACTTCTATGTTATGGAGGTCCATTTGATAAATGAGGTTATGGAGATTATTTGCATAGTGAGATATAGGCAGGCAAAACAATTTGTTCCTGTAATAAAAAGGTTAATTAAACAAGTTAGAGACTACAAGAGTGATAATGAAGGCACCTTTATGTTTTCTTTGTAATTGCTTGCTGTTTCGTGTAACTGCACGTGAGGCAGCAACTGAAGTGTAATTTGAGACCATAGTATCTGATCTACATCTTTCTATCAATCTGCATTTCTCTTTTTATATTTGTTTAGTACTTTTCTAAAAGAAGAGTAAAACTCACTACACCCTTGTGTGAAAAACCAAACTTGGGCTTTATTTACTAACTGGAAATGCAATCAGTATGATGATTGCCTAGGTATTTTTCATAAACCAGGTGATTTTTCTCTTCACTACATTTTCAGGTTCCATATTCCTATGATTTTACAGAAAGCAAAAAGCAGTAGGTCCAAATTAAATGAGAGAAATGTGCATTACTTTTAATCAGAAAACATATTCATTCATCCATCCTTCCATTCATCCATTCATCCATTCATTCATTCATCCATCCACCCACATACACCCACAGGTATACTATTCAAATTGGGAAAGGAATTTCCAAGGTCCCTTGGTTGAATATCAGGAGATTCTTGAAATCTAGATAAGAAATATTTTCCAAGCCAGGCAACTACCACTTGGCAAAAATGCAGGGCTATTCCCAAATCCTCTCTGATGATTCCAGTAGGCACCTACATATTTTGCTCATTCTTTCCTAGTGATATAATTTATAAATTTCTTTTGTTAATGGAAACCTTTTAGTCTTTTCAGATCTTTCTCTACTTTCTACTTCAGGGCCCTCTACTACCTGAGTTAAAATAATTTATTTCATCTTGAAGTCATCCACAGAAAAAGTTCGTATTATGTTTTCCAGAACTGATAGGACATTTTGCAAAGATATCCAAAATTCTACTTACACATGTAAACATCTTAAATGGATCCTGACTGATATCAATATTTTAATTTTAATACTATCAAGGGATATCAGGGTATATAATGCAAACTTTGGATTTATTTCTATTGTGTTTTTCCCATGGTGTGTTTCAAAGTAGTTATATTCTTTGGCATTATGGATTCAAATTAGTTTGCACTTTGAGTTACACTACATTACAATACTATAAAACTTTGTCAAATTCGTCATACTAGATAACACTTAAAGCTAAAAATTTTAAGTGATATCTCTGTTCTGAAATGAACCTATCATGGGCTGGGGATTTAGCACAGTAGTTAGAGTGCTTGTCTTGCAAGCACAAGGTCCTGAGTTCGATCCCCAGCACCAAAAAAAAAAAATAAATAAATAAATAAATAAAATGAACCTATCATATACATGATATATATGTAACAAATATTGTCCTGCATATTAACTACTGCCCACTGCACATCTTCATCTCAATTCCACTGATGTTAATAAAACTGTAGATAATATTTACAGGAGTGTAATTTATGTGTCAGAGACTACCAAGCATTCTATATACCTTATTTTATTTAAACTTTTTAATAAAACTCTGAGTAAAGTTTTGTTAGTATTCAACAATTTAGGGCAACAAAACCAAAGTATGAGCAGGTTAAGGAATAAGTTCAAGGTTTTAAGTAGTAAGTAAAAGAAATAACGGGGATTCTAACCAAAGTATGTCCAACTCAACTACTTTATTTGAATTAATCAGATTATTCAAAGCTTTTGTACAAAACATAGATCTTAGTAGATTTAGAATAATATGCTTAACTACTTTAGTAGCCATGTGTCTGACCCTAAATAGTCTAAAGAGAAAAAAATAGAATGTGCTTTCTATTCAAAAATTATGCTTCGTTTGATTTTATTTTGCTATTTATATTCTCTTCACCAGTAAATTTTCTTAAATACTTACTGTGTAGCATATTGTGTAGTATATGAAATTTCTTGTGATAAATAACTTTTTAGCAATGAAGGAACAAATGAGCAGACTTATCAAAGATAAACAGTAAAACATTAGAAATTGTATATGTGTATAAAACTGCTTTTAAGAGAAAGAGTCCATTCTTGAGGCAGTTTGATGTCTACGAATTATTCATGGTCAGCTTTAGACACCCTCTGTGGTGCTGAGGATGTAGAATTAATACCTTGTTCACCAATATTTCTGAATTAATAATTCAAAAAATAATTGTAGATTTGAAAGTATATCATATTTAAAACTTGTATCTGTCATGTGCATAATTTACATTCTGGACTGAACAGAGAGGAAGGTCGTAGATTGGCGTAACCTGCTTCAGGCAGAGTCTGGAGTTACTTCCTTTCATGGCTGTTGATACAAGATTTGCATTAATGGATGTCTGTGTTTTAGGGTCACTTATGAAAACTTGAGCTCCTGAGGAATCTGACTGCTTTGATTTTAAAATAAAATTTTGTCTCCAGGAATAAAATCTAATTTCTCTGGGATGAAAACCTTTGTGAGCATGTTGCCTAATGTCATATGCAAAAGGATATGGACGGGAAGAAGAGCATAGTATACACAATGGAAATAAAGACAGTCAGAGACAATGTGTTGAGCAAAAATGATTATAGTTCCAAACGGGTCAATTTAGAATTCCAAATGTCATAATAGGATAGTTATAAATCAAATCCATGGTAGCATTTGTAGACTAGAAAGGTCGCCACAAACACGATTTACAAATTTTTCAAACTTGCAAAATAAGTGCAATCAGCTTGACAGTGAAATCCTATAGGAATAAGGAAGGAGATAGAGCATGAGCCCTTAAAAAATAGTAATTTTCCCACAAATTCTCAAGAATAGATTTCTCCAGATACCCCATAGCAAAATTCAGAGGCAGAAATGAGATGGCTCAGTGTGATTAGCCAAGAAGATAATCATCGCATTTCATCAAATTGTGTGTTCACAAATTTTCACATTTTAGTATTTATTTCATAATTCCAATGTATCTTAAATGCACACAGTCATATTTTAATTTATAGCACTTTTTCATTGCAGTGTCTCATGAAATAGCAGTATGTATTAGCAGCTTTCCCCTTGCTGGGACAATATACCCAACACCTGCAATTTAAAGGAGGAGAGATTTAAGTTGACTCGTGGGTTCAGAGGTTTCAGCCCATGATCTGGTGGCTCCTGGAGAGAAACATCATGAAAGAGGGCATGGCAGGGAGAAGGTGCTCAGTTCACAGCTGCTGGGGAGCAGAATGCAGAGGAAGGGGGCTGGTGAGAGATGTACCCTCCAAAGACACAGCCTCAGTGCACACCTCCTTGCATCCCACTCAGTTGTGAACATCAGTGGACTAATTCTCTGAGGAGGATAGTGCCCCCATGATCCAAAACCTCCGCAAGAGTCTCTCCATCCAGTCAAACTGGCACCACCTCTCACTGATGATGTCTTGAGTTTTATATTCTGTGAAACACAGTAATCAAAGGGACCGCACGAAGCACAAAGCACAGTAGAGCCATTTCCTGTGTCTCAGTTCAGCTACTTTCAGTGCTTGCCTCCAGGCTGAACATGAACATGACTTTTCGTTGTTGTTTGTTTACTATTTGGTGTGCACCAGTATGTGAGTGTGTGCCTTTGTGTGTGTTTGTTCAAACTGAGCTACAACTGAGAGAAGCTTCTAAACAGCGTTAGGATGGGTGAGATGGTAGTGCTCAGAGCTAGTACACACCTGTGATCCAGGGCAAGAGGGACTGAACATGGCAGCATATACTCAAAAGTTCAACCCACCCCAAATACATCCCTACTCCCCTCTTTCTTTTGGAACTATCCCTGAAATGTGCAAGAAAAGTAAAACTAGCTTCAGTAGAGGACTCTTTAAAATGTTTCCACCCATGAACTCTGTCCAAAAAATAAATTAAAAATATTCCTGAAAAGAAATACTTCTGAAGAGCTAGAAAATTTAACTGTGGGTAAAAATGCCAAATAGAAACTCAAGATTAGGTATAAATTATTATCAATAGGATAGCTGTGAAAATTAATGAAATGATCAGCTGGCTCCAAGATTCAGACTCCCTGCTGTCCAAACACTTCCTATTCTTGAGGTATAAAACTTCAGCAAGAGGAAGTATAGCTTCCTCCACTATAGTAGTTGTTCTTAAACATTTAGGCTTCAGAATGCTTTTACAATCTTGAAAAACACTGAAGACCTAAAAGTCTGTTTATGTGAGTTTTATCTATTGTAATTTTCCATTCAAGAAATAAAACTAAAAGTATTAACTTATTCAAAAATCACAATCAATAAACCAATTATGTGTAAACATAAATAGGATATTTATGCTAACATATTTATAGTGACCCTTGGCGGTATGTATTTAGTGCTTCTCTGGTCTGTTGATGCTGTGAGAACCCATTGTTTGGGTGGTTTCATTACTTGCTCACTTCCTCAACATCGTCAAGAAAACTGTGGAAGCAGTAATGGAGAAGAAGCAGTGTAGGGTTTCAAAAGTCAAAGAGCATGGCTCCAAATTTCAATGTGCCATTTAAGAACTGCGTGGTGAAGAGCTCACTATTTAAATACTCCATCATTCACTTTCCTTATCGTCAGTGAAAGAAGTGATAATTTCTACAGAGTTTAACAAAGCTAGAAAATAAATATTTATTGACAAAACTAAACAAAAAACCCATTGTCTCCTAAATTCCTCGTGTCTTTACTTATGGAGCTGGTTATGGATGTCGAAAAGGGGAGGAAAATAGGAGCAGAAGTTGAAAACCACTGTTTGATAAAAGGAAGAAGCTAACATTGCAGGGTAAGGGAAGGGAGAATTCTAAGAGAGCTCCAAAATTCATGACCCCTGATGTATAAACTTTCTCTGCTGGATTGGTATGAGATAGCAGCTCACTTGATTAAGTTTTATTTTATGACTGTGATAACCACTCTTATGATTATGTATTATTGTTTAAGTCTCTGTGTTATCTAGGCATCTAAGTAGAGATTTTCCTATTGGCTGTAACGAGTAAGTGTCCATGTCATGACAGGGTGAACTAAGACGTGTCCTTATAGCCTGCAAGGAAACAATGACTTCAGTCTTAAAAGTTGCGGAAACTAAATTTTGCACCACCACCCCTGATGGGGGGAAAAAAAAAAGAAGAAGGAGTTTGGAAGACAAGGTATAGCCTGAGATGAAATTAGAGACTAGGCCCTGCTTTGCGTTTTAGTTTGGCATAATCCTGAGCCGAAGCTCCAAGGCAGATCCCCCATATACAAAACTGGGATAATATAACCTTGTTTTCCACCACTTAATTTGTGGTGATTTGTTGTACAGCAATTGAATAAAAGGAATTGGGGGTAAGCTATGAGAGCTATTAGGGCTGCCTTAAAAACACTCAGATATTGGGACCTGCATAGATAAATGACTTTGAGAACCCCTGGTTGGTAAGCCTAATAATATTTGAGGCCCCTATGCTGAGAAAGGTATTGGAGCCAGGGGTTCATGACCTGCAGTCCCCAAGGCCTACTAATTCGTTAAGAGCATAAGAGGCCAGAAGAAATCTTGTCTCTAAATCTTGTACTGTGATTCCCTGTCAGACCGGAAGACGAGCTCCCTGAGAGTGATTATTTCCTGTTTATATCTGTATTCCTGGTGCCTCTAGGAGAGTTTTATACATCGCCAAAATCCAGTAATTTTTGAAATTAAACTATAATAAATTTATTGAAGGCATCTATTCCAGTCATTCTTGACCTTCACATCCTGTATTGTCCAGGACTCTCTCTGTCGTACTACGTATTATTCACTTTGGCTTCATTCCTATTTATAGCAGCCTAAGCACTTCTGTTATGAGTTCTGGCTGTCTCAATGGGAACCTCCCACATTTTCCTGTGTCTCTGGTACTATACTTCACATTTCCCCAAAGCCAGGGTCTATGTCTTTAGGACCAGTTGCATCTCCGTCTTGCCTTGCTCAGGCACCTGTTCATAGGAGGCATGTGATCAATATCTCTTCCAAATTACTAATACTTGCAAGTGTTTGTGAGTGTTATATTTCATTTTGGTTTAAATCCCATAGTAGGTATGTTTTCTTCCGGCAGAGGCTTCAGCAAAACAGATAGGAGGTGTCTGCTCATTGATCTCTCTCCAAGTGGCAGAGTGAAACACTTTGGTTGTAGGAAAAATTGTTTAGAAGCCATGGAAGTGCCCCCTTTGCGTACCAAATTGACATTCTGTGCAGCTATTTTTATCTTTGCTTAAACCAGTATTGATCAAACTATCAAAGTTTGTGTTATACTTGGAACAGCTGTTCTTGAAGCCGAACCAAAAAGAATGGTTTACATTTAAGCCTTTAAATCAATTCTCACCTTGTTGACTATCTCAGAGTTTTGGAGGGTAGAGAACTTAATTATTTTTTTCAATTTTATTTATCACAAGATATCTTAAAGGTATTTGAGTACTCTTTGTCACTCATTCTTTCATTTCTTACTCCTTCTACCATCGTTCTGTGCCCTTTGATCCTGGTCTACAGAAATGCAGTTTTCTAAGGACCTTTGTTTAGGCACAGATTCAGAAATGGGTAGAGGCTCATTGAAGGGCTCTGCTGGAATCCGACGCTGATTTACCACCATCATATGGAAAAAATATAAACAGCGACAAAACCCTTCTGAGAGAACAGCCTAAAATGTTCTTTATTACAAGAGAGGTGATTAAATTTTTACATGAGAGAAGTTAGAACTTGGGGTTTGGGGAGTGAGGACATTCTTAAATCTCACAGCTGAAATGTGTGCAGGCTTTAGCTGAGGTTGGGAAAGCTTTTAGGTTTGTATTTCTTAGGTAAGGCTAGGAAAGTTTAGCTTTCAGCGGCAAATAGGTCAAGGCAAGAGAGTAGTATTAATTACAGCTAAATCCTCCGGAGAACTCTACTACAAAGCTACAGATATAAAGGTTAAAATAAATTCCACAGATTTACAAGACTCTTTATTTATACTTAAACAGACTCAGAAGCACTCAGCATAAATCAAGTGCAAGCTTTAATTCCACCTTAAAAAATACAATCATTTAGTGTCATTCCTTGATCCTACATGATTACTATGAGATTATAATTTTTCATTTTATTTGTTCTGCATATGCTTATTTTTCACAAGTATTTGCCATTTAAAACTCTTAATTGCTGCTGATGAGGTATTGTGTTGTTTTTTCAATGGAAGATCTAAAACGCAAACCATCCTCTGATCTGTATGCCTCTAAGTTTTAAGTAGATTTGGTAAAGCTCAGACCTTTATAATCGCAGCTGTGAAGTGTGGGACAGAAAAACTTCCCACATGTTCCAAGCTGCCTTTTTTCCTTTAACAGAAATTTACCTGCCTAATATGCTTCTGAAGAACTTGACTTTTCCACCCTGGATTATTGTTAATCAGCCACAATTTAACACTGGTGAGTTTATCACGTGTAAATAGAAAAATCATGGAGAAAAGAAATATTAAATGAAATGGGGAACAGAAATAAAGTAAAGGCAGGATATCAAGGTAGCCTTGGAAGGGGCATAAAAGAATTTAAATACAGAACCTTCTTTAACTGCCACGGAAGAGATCTAAAATTTTGAGATCATATTTTGAATTGTGTTTTCCAATAATCATGAGTAACTAATATTTAATGGGTGGGATAGGAATGTTAAAGGTCCTTATAGGTAAACTGTTGAATAGGACAAAGTATATTG
>PVJO010034942.1:0-10421 GCA_004026905.1 Hystrix cristata | reverse complement strand
TTCCTGTACATTCTCATCTGTGGGTGCCTGTAGGAGATGACCTAGATTTGGGGTGGACTTCATGTTGGCTCACTAAACTCTCCGTTGTTCATCTTGTTTATAACCCAACACTAGAAAATTGAGGGCCCCATAATATGATGGTGTTACAGTCTAATCAACTTGGAATTATAGTTCACCTTTTAATTACACTGACAGCTCTTTCTTATGAAATCCTGGGCTTTTTGGACCTTTATCACGTCTTTCTTCTGACACCTACTTTTATCAAAAGCCTTACGATGTTTAGTTATTCCTTTCTTTCCTCACGTTGTCAGCATTGGCGGCTATCCACCTATAGAGCTCACATGGATTGCTATAATACCTCTGATCATGTCATGATCTGTAGTTCCTTCCCATATATTTTGGTCCTCACTAAGGAGAAATCTATTTTCACTGTTTACAGTTCATCCACTCCCCAGTATCAACCTTTTAAGGCTCTCAGTATTACCTTGCTTACAAATTCCGCGTGGTTCACTCCATGTGTCAATAATAATAATGTTTCTCAATTAAATATTACTTCTTAAAGTGCTTAGGGCTAAAACCTAGCTTCCCAGCAATCTTCCACGTGATTGGGTGGAGATGCTACTCTTGAACAAATTACCTCAACACTTGAACATCTCAGACAAAAGTGGTTTGTGGACATTGGAGCAGTGAGGGCACTGGCAGCTACTGCAGCCACAGCAGTCGTTGCCCTAACTCAATCCATCCAACTGCCCAAACCATGTATAGATATTTTCAGAATGTTACTGCTGGCTCTTAACTCAAAACTATATTGATAAGAAAATTTTACGAAGACTTGACGCCCTTGAGGTGGCTGTTGGATTGCGCAGCAAGTATCAACAAGCTCTTTGGACACATAGCAGGCTCAGCTGTGATGCTGGTTACTGTTCCGCATGCATCGCTCCTATTCCATTTAATCATTCTGAATCTTGGGAAGAGATTCAACGTCTTCTCCACGGTGCTTTTCGTACAAATCTAGACAAAAAAATTACTGGTCTTCAGGGCTGGCTTCAGGCTTGACTTTATAAGCTTCAAAATGGAAGCTGGTAATACTACTTTAGATCAATCATCTCAATGATATTGTCTGTTGACTAAATCTTAAAAGCTGATTCTCTGGTCCCACACTTCACATTTGGATTCTTATTGCTATCGGAATAATTTTCCTTTTGCTCTTTCCTGCAGTCCTAAGAGCCCTGTGTATACTATTTCAGTGGACGCTGCATGTTGAAGCCATGATGACCTTTTTCCACAAAGCCGAATATCCCTCCTCCCTTGCCCCTCTCCTTCTTTCCCAAACCCATGTATAAAACAAAAAAGGGGGATATGTGGGGGCATTGGCCAGAGGTATTTGTGAGATGGATATGTAGAGATAAGGGGCTTTTAGAGATATAAGCCTAAAACCTTGAAGGAAAAGATAGCTTACTGGGCCACAAGTCACAGTAGGGTCAAAATGCATTATCTTAAGGAGCGAATACTCTGGCCTTTGTCCTCCCCATACTTCTTTATTGCTTAAATTAGTCCCAGAGTCATTTAACAGGCCATCTTCACCGTCCTTCAGCTGTCACCTACAGTGAGTCCCCACCCAGACACCTTTCTTTTCTCTTTGATCCTTGCTTCCTAGTTCTATCAATAAATAGCCACAGAGGCTTCAATTCGGGGATGACGTTTGAGACTTTCTACGCAGAGGGGTCTCAGTTCTGAGTTAAATCCCTTTCTGCAGCATTGAGGTTTTATTTGTAGGTGATCAGTAAAATCTTTCTGAATAGAATTACCGGCGAGGAATTTTTTTTTTTTTTAAAATCAAATTTGGTACTTTCCCAAGCCACTTGTATCAGGATGTGCGGTGGGAACCACTGGAGAGATTCCAGAGTAGCAGCGGTCAGCTCGGCAAGCATTTGGGCTCTGGATCGCTGTCACTTTGTTCTCGCCCCATTCCTTCCTCAGTTCACGCACTCCAGCCTTAAGAGTAGCTGGATCTGAGGCCTAATTTCCATCGCATCCCTCTGGGGAGAATCAACCACTTATTACCTCGGCCTCAGTTTCTGGTCTGGATAGGAGGCTTGAGCAAACAGATCGCGACGTCTCCAGTGATTACAGTGAAAAAGTGCTCTCGTGGAGGTATGAGTTTTTTGGGTCATTTATTTGTCGTTGTGTTTGGAGACACTTACTTCTAAATTTTTACCGTGATTGTCCTAATTCTCAACCCCTGAGATACATAGGAAACTCTTTTTCTGGGGCGCTATTTCTACAACAGGACGTCCACCAGCGATTCTGGAATCTCAAGCAACAGTAACAGGAACTGAGTGTTCTGCAGGAATAGTAGGATTTTAAATTAGAGAAATGGCACAGAAAGCGCTTCACAGCGTGCGCCTACTTTTATTCACGCGACACAAGGCAAAAATTCTAGCAAGCTATATTCTTAGATTCAAGAACTCAGTCGAAAACCCAGGAATACTAGCAAGCGCAAGGACCACAGTTCGATCCCCGGCACCAAAAAAAAAGAAAACCCAGTAATAAAAAAGGAGGTTAAGATTCCGGAAGGACCCAAGCAACTCGAATCGCTCTCGGATTGGGCCAGAAATGCCGCAATCCTGGCCACGTGGCCTCGCCCCGCCCCTCGCTCTACGCTAGGTAAGGGCGCGCGGGACGGCGCACAGCAGCTGGGGTGCCAAGGCGGGGCCTTGCGCATGCGCGGTGTGGGGATTGAAGTCGCGCGGGGAGCTCGGGTCCCAGCAGCCTGCGGAGACGCTGTGGAAGCCGGTCCTCCCTCCTCACGGACGGCCGACTGACGCGGACCGCATCTCTCTGGCCAGGTCCTTAGGCCCTTGCTTTTTTTTTTTTTTTTCTTTTTCAATTGTCTTAAATTTTGCAATCCATGCTTAACGATTAACAACCTCTATTTTCTAAGTTGAAATGCTGGGTTTTTGGAAATCCCATATTCACCAGATTACTCAGCAGAAATAAACAGCCGTGCTATGTACGTTTTTAAGATCTCTAAAGTGGAAACGAGGGCTCGCTGGTGCCGTTTTCTCTCAAAAAGAGCTGAGGCGACTTTGCTGCTTCTTGGGCCTGGTTCAGAGGCCACCCAGCGGGAGGGTCGCTTCTGACGCACGACCCGCAGTCCCCGGGCCGAGTAGTAAAGGCTGCACTTGCGGGGTCTTCTCTTTTTCACGGAGGGAAATTCTATAAAGGTTATTTTGTGGGACTAGGACCTACATTTTTTCTTCTTTTAAAAGGGCTGACAAACTATTGAAACAAAACTGTCATTACATTAAAAAAAATTGAGATCAGTAAGTCACCTTTCAGAGAATATTTGTCTCAGTTTGTTTTGCATAACAGAAAGGTTTCTTTGGGGCCATACAAGGGGAGAAGAGAATACTTCAATTCTTAATATACAAGATGTTTCCATATATGATATACAAGATGTTTCCATATACAAGATGTTTCCATAATTGAAGAGAATACTTCAATTCTCAATATACAGATGTTTCCATAAAATCAGTAATTATGACTATTTGGGGGGAAAACCAAGATGTATCATGTACAGGTACAGAATAACCATGTTGATTATGATCATTATGTATACAGTGTACCAATACATGTTCTTGGTAAAAATAAAAAACAAACAAACAAACACTAATGCCAGTAGTTTCTCAGGCATTATCAGTGGTTTTTACAAAACAGCCCCAAAACTGGGTAAGATGAGAGCCACTTACGTCATTTAAAAATAAAATAGGTGAACATATACCTTGATATTAAGAAGCCAAATTTTTCTGATGTGTAATAGCATTTCCCAGAAAAGGATTTTCCTTTTGATGAAGAAAATATTTAGAAATTTTTATTTTATTTTTTCCTTCTTATATTAAGTCTTGTGTTTTCAGCGTTCTTTTGATGCTGCAACAATATTAAAAGATAATTATTGGCAGATGAAGTTGATTGTTTTTACAACCCGTAGGACATGGAGAAGCGGCTTGCTGAGAAAGGAGTTACTGCCATCTGGTCTATGTTAGGAGGCCAAAGCATCAAACTGATCATGTGACAAACTTACTTTTTGTGTTATCTATTTTCCTTTTCACCAATGTTCTATATCAGCCTTGAGGTTGTCCCTGGAATTAGGGATAAATAAAAGGTCGTATGATGTAGGCTCTTGTGTGGCGATGACACACCAGTTCTGTGGTCTATCTCAAGGCTTGATAATAAAATATGCCATTATGATTATCAAGCTTTCACTATACCAGCTATGATTCACCATTTTCAGTTTACACTATTCAGTAATTTTACTTTCTTTTTGGGTCTTTAATGTGTTCAATCTTTACCAGCCATCTGCAGTTAGCAGATGAAGAAAAACAACGGAGAATTGTGTACAAATCTTTCTTGAGGTGAGGAGCCATACACGTATGATCAAAGGCATCAAATGTAGGGTGTTTATTTAACAAACTGTTGAATACCTCTCTTTAAGCCACCTAAATCATAGGAGAGCAAAGATGAATAATTCACAACCCTGTCTTTTGAAGAACAGGCTAAACATGAGGTAATGAGCTGGGAGAGAAACAGCAGGCAAGGAAATGGCTGAGCTGACAGCTTGTGCCCAGGAAGCCCAGAGGGTGCCAAAGCTTCAATTTGCTCACTTCAGTGAAGGTCTGATCCACCCGTTTTGCAGAGCTTGATTTTTTTTTTTTTAATGCAAAGTTGAATCTGTCTGTGTGTCATGAAAATTTACCAGTCAGATGTCTAAACTAGTGTTTATTAATTTGTACACAGGTTGTATATTTACCTTGAGTGCAATATTCTTGTTCTGTGTTCTGGATCGGCACTATCTACTGATACAAGTCGGAGTAGTTAATGTTGTCTTTTTTGTTGTTGTTAATATTTTCTAGTGGCAACATTAAAATGTGAAAAGAAACAGTAAAATAAATTTTAATGATATTTTATTTAATCCAACATAGCCAGACTATGACAATTTTCAACACGTAATCAATGTAAATATCACTACCGAGATATTCTGCTTTTCTTTTTGCCAAGAAAGTCCTCCAAATCTAGGGTAGATTTTACCTCTCATTTTGGGTTAGCCACGTTAGTACTCCTGTGACTAGATGGGAGTCTAGCCTGTTCCCTGCCTAGAAAGAAGAGGCCAAATTGATGATCCGAAGTCTCTCTGGTGGGCATAGAATCAGGGTAGAAGGTGCTACTTTGTCTTGCAGGGTATTTTATAGACTTGTCAAGCATGATGACCCGATCACAGGAGGGTGTCCTTTTCAGTGGTTTTGCTGTTTGTCACTTAGGGTGTCTTGTCTCAGCAGTACTAGAATAATCTGCCAAATTTGTGCTTTTTTTTTCCTTTTGAGTCTATGTAAACCACTTTCCTCTATTGATATTTTTAACTTCTTGCTTTTATGCTTAGTTATATTTTTTTGCAGACTAGTCAGTCTTTGATTTTCATATTTCTAAATCTCTCCCACTAAGCAGTTGCTTTCTTTCAGGGGATTAATACCTTTTATATCTAGCTATTTTTATTTGTGGTTTATTTTTGAAAAGAAAATACATTTATATTGTAAATGTAATTTAGCAGTGTAAATCACAACCAGATTACCAATAATTTGTAAAACTGAGAAAAGCAGATAAAAATTGCCGTAATATATTAGCTGCTTAGTTTTTTAACAGTGCATATTTTTATTTAGTTGCAGTCATGCAACTACAGAGCTGTTATTTTTTTCCCCTTTGTGTACTAGTCTATAAAAAGTATTTCTCCACATTATTAGAATTTGAAATGAAATAGAATTTTAAGTAAGGAGTACTTCAATCTGTGGATTAAAATTGACATAACTTATCCAACTTTTTGGGGGCTATGTTGCTCTTTTGTGTATATAACACAACAGTGAACACCTTGACACTTACCGTGATTGTTTTTCTATATTTTAAGATAGTTCCTTAAAATAAATTTCTAGCAATGGAGTTTATAGGTTAAAGGATATTAATATTTTTATGACCCTTAATTACCAAGTTGTTTTCCGAAAGAAACTTTTTTTTTGGGTGCTGGGGATCGAACTCACGGCCTTGCATGCTTGTTAGGCAAGCACTTTACCACTAAGCTAAATCCCCAGCCCTCTGTGGTGCCACACAATTCTTAGGAAGTTAATGGAATCAGTTTATTTGTACCAAAAGCAGACTACACTTGAAAGTACAGTATTTCTGGAAAAATTATAATAAAAGAGTATAATGTGCATTTCTGAGTGTGCATATTACTGAAATATTAAATAGCTGCCAAGTAAAACCGCCACAATTTAAAAACTAAAAGATGTTGTGCTCGCTTTGGCAGCACATATACTAAAAGATGACTTTTTTTAACAGCAGTGTTAAAACTCTATTGGTTAAAGGCTTAAAGACCAGCTCGTTCTTTAGAAGGTTATTTTATAGGTGAAGTAAATTATGCAACTTTGATTTTATTTGTGATTCTGAAATATATACAATTTAAAAGAAATGTGGTTCATCCTTCCATGAGGCAATTAGGCCTGCAAATGTAGAAGTGGCACGTGAGAAGATTTTAACCTGAAGTAGAAATCAGCAGGCCTCACACATGGAAGAAACAGGATGGGCCAGTTTTGACATCAGCTCTGAGTGTGCGCCGCAGTACAGACTGGAGTTCTAACAGTGCTAAGAAGGGTTTTGACCGGCAGGTTTTGGGGCTTTGGGAGAGAAAGCAATCTGCCGGGTAACAGGGAGTCACTCCTCAATATGCTCCCTCTCTCGGCTTTTCTTGTAGAAGTACAAGGTGTTTATCATTTGAGTATCTCTGTTTAATAATCAGTCTCTGCTTGACTTATTCAACATTATATTTTAGTAATTTTAAATTTATAAGTTAATTCACACAATCAACAAATATTCCTCAAAACCTTATGTTCTGTGCTAAGCACAGTGATGTACACTGTCCCTAATATCAGCAGGAGATTGGTTTCAGTGTCCCTTATGATATAAAAATTCACAGATGCTTAAGTCCCTTATATAAAACTGTAGTATTTGTGTATAACATACGTATATCCTCCAGTATACTTTAAACCACCTCCAGATGAACTTGAGTCATAATCCAGAAAGACACAACCTTGAATGCCATAATTCCACATGTTGAAATCCCAAAAGATCAAAATCCTGAGTCTAAACTCTTGAAAGATCCAAGTTCTGGAAGAATAGTAAAAAAGTCTTTGAAAGACATTTATTTACATTTTTAAAAAGGTGATTTTTTGAGATGCTTATAAGAACAACAGAATGCTTTCTAGGCTACTTTACATGATAAAATAAGCAATCATAACATGGACTTTTTGTAATCATAAGCACTCAGGGGTATAATGATAGTTGCGTAGGTATAGCAGTTCTGAGCAGACCAATCATATTCATAAAAAGTCCCAAAGTGAAATGTATAAACACATATCACTAGGACTGGTAATTGTATACACCAGTATTTTAACATCAGTTATCTGAAATACCATTTGAGATATTTCATTTCATCTAACTGTCTTAATGAGATTGATCAAAAACCTCAGGCAGGCATAGTGTGTCATATACCTATAAGGCCAGCTGCTTGGAAGGCTGAGGCACCTGGGTGACTTAGTGAGACTCTGTCTTAAAATTTAAAAAGGAATGAGAGTATAGCTTAGTGGTAGAAGCACCTGTGAGAGGCCCTGAGTTCAACCCCTAGTACAGTGAGGGACTCAAACAGAGAAGATCTTCAGGTTTTTGTTTTGTTTGAGAAATGGTCTCTATGTGTAGTCCAGACCAGCCTTCCACTTGGTATATAGCCCAGACTGGCCTTGAACTTGTGATCATTCTGCCTCAGCCTCCCAAATGTTGGGTTACAGGAGTGTGCCACCATATCCAGCTCAGACATTTTATTTTTCACAAATGCAGATGGTCATTCATTTTTTTTGGTGGAAATTTCAGTGTATTTTGGCATTTTTATTTATGCGTACATTTATGTACAAAGTCAGTGTTGGCATAATGCACGTTTGTGGAGTCGAATTGGCAAAAAAGAAATGCATGAAATGAATTAGAGTGTCTCAGTCTTCACGCAGCCAGGTGTGGTGGCACTCACCTGTAATCCCAGCCTTTGGGAGCCTGAAGCAGGAGGATTGCTGAGAATTTGAAGCCAGGCCGAAGTACAGAATGAGACCTTGTCTCAAAAAAACAAAACCAGGCTTGGGGATTTAGCTCAGCGGTTAGAGTGCTTGCCTTGCAAGCATAAGGCCCCGAGTTCAATCCCCAGCTACAAAAACCAAAACAAACAAAAAAGCCTTTACCCAATTTATACCTGTAGTATTGGAAGCGGTATAAAGATAGTGAATTGTAAGAAATGATGTTTACATTCTGATAGTGGGAAAGAACTAAAAAAGAAAAAATTTAAAACAAGTATATGACAGGGATAGATTATGGGTAATTGCACACAAGCAGTCCAAAAAGCTGGCTGACTTTCCTAATCATTGACTATGTTTTGCACTCTCATACTGAGATGAATAATTGCTCTTTTGGGGGGGGGTGTGGCGTTCCTTGGAGACTATGCTCATGTTAATTTTCTACATGTCTCTGCTCCTTCTGAAACTGTCCTAAAATCCACTGTGCAAGGCCACAGGCATTTCCTGTTAAATAGCCATTTTCTGTGCCATGCTCCTGTGTTATGTGGACTTGGTATGTGGAATTCTACCCTGCGTGCACTTATATACTCTTTTGCCCAGAGAATAAGACCGGGTGTTATATAAATTTTTGCTCCAAAAGACACAATAGGGCTTATTTTCGGAGAATGTCCTATTTTTTCATGCACAGCAATCGGCACCTATTCATTTACTAATGTACAAAAATCTACATTTATTCAAATGTCATCTTCCTCTGGAATATCATCATAACTCTCCAAACCCCAATTCCAGCCTAATTTCTCGCTACTCCATTTCCTGTAGAACCACTGGCTCCAATTGCTCTGTCCAGCCACAGAGCTGCCCTTAAATGAGCACCTCCTGTCCAGGCAGCCTGCTCGTAGTGCACTGGCAACACAGCTGTCAGTGGTTTTATACAGGAATTCTTCACCCAAGTTATGATCCCCTGCAGGCTGGCTTCACAGAGTTTCCATTAAGTTAAGCATTCACTGAAGATGGAGGAGACAGGAGTGGGAACAAAAATGATGATGGTTAAAAATAATCGTCCACTCAAAAGCAATGATAAATTACAGACCTTAAAATATGGAATACATTTCTTTATTTCACACGAGTGAATTAAGTATGCCTGTTACAACACACGACGTATTGTATTATGAAGATTTATATTACCCACAACCATGTCCGTTTGTAATCAAGTGTGCGCGTTATTTGTGCATTGTGTCTATCCTAGATTGTTCATTCGGCAGTAAGTCTCGAGTTCATCTGTTTACATAGGTGTTTACCTCTCATCCAAATGTGCCTGCCTAGGTATTTATAAATACTTAATTATAATTTATATTATTTATTTAAAGTATTAATGTCAATAATATTATTTGTATTTAGATATGAATATTATTATTTTATAACCCCACACATCCATCGTGTATTGCAATGGACGTACTAAATGCATCCATCTGGCTGATGATTTTAACTGGGGCTTATTTTTGGGGTAGAGCTTATATTATGAGCATCCTGAAAAATCATCCTAGGGCTTATATTCCAATTAGGTCTTATGTTCAGGGAAATAGAGTATAGATCACAGATTTGATGGAAATAATACTGGTTGTTGAACAGCAATGCTTTTGTGTTAGTGTCTTTGTATCCCACTGTGCACATAATTATTTTGGAACTGGTCAGTAACTTCATTGGCTTCTTCAGGCAAATGAGGTTTTATTTTATTAAAAACTCCTGGAATTCCATCAGCTGGAAGGATCACTAGAGCAGTTTTGAAAGTATCATTTTATGCATTTTAAAACTAGCTTTAAATTATTATTAATTGTACATATTTCTGGAGTAGTGTGATAATTTGATGCACATATACGATGTGTAATGATCAACTCAGGGTAGTTAGAATTTCCATCTTCTTAAACATTTAAAAAATTTTAAAAATTACCTTGTAATAATTGTTCATAAAGTGCTATATTGCACATCAGTCCACTCATCCTGATTTTATGCCAAATACATTGATCCGAATGGAAAGAACAAACCTTATTGGTGACATCTTGAAATTCACTTTCAGAAACCTTGACCACACCTGACTCTAACGCCGTCATTATGGTTTGAGGATTTAGTTGAAATTCATTTTGTTCTCTGAAGCCACCAAATCTTCAAATAAGAATTTGTGAAAGGCTTTGTTTTTTCCAGGTATTAATTCAGAAGCAGGCAGATAGATAGGTTCTAGAATTGTCAGATTTAGCAGGGCATGAATTT
>PVJO010034941.1:0-10416 GCA_004026905.1 Hystrix cristata | reverse complement strand
CTGGGCTTGTAGAATTTACCCCTGGGAAAGAGGCCATCATTATCTGGTAAAGGAGCGACGGCAGCTTTAATGAACACATAGGAATGTGTTCACATACAAGGTACAACTCGTAGAACCTCATTCTTAGGAACGGACACTGCATGTATAACAGCTGGGCGTGGTGGCACACGTCTGACAGACCAGCACTGGGGAGGCTGAGGCAGGAGGATTGCTGAGGTCGAGGCCAGCCTGGGCTACATAGCAAGACCCTGTCCCTAAAAAAAAAAGCGTCAGAGTCAGCTTGGCACCTAGCTAATTAGCTGTGGTGATCAAGAGTTTCTCATAATCCACAATGCGAAGTGAGCTACTTTCTCCTTCGTAAGCTTCTTTCTTTAGGGGAGGGGGATACTGGATAGTAAGCCCACCTAGCACCTTCCCACTGAGCTACCCCCCATCCTTTTTAAGAATATTTTTATTTTAAATTGCCCAGGCAGGGCCTGAACTAGCAAATGTCCTGCCTCAGCCTCCCAGAGAGCTGGGATCACAGGCGGGCACCCCGCCCCCAGCTCCTACTTTAAACTTGTAGTCGGCCCAGAAATTCAGTTGCCAATATCCTGGCGACTCCTTGTTTATGATAGCCACGATTTAAAGTTTAACTTTTACAATATGTATTTTATTAGAACACATTTTAATTTTCACATTCACTCCCTATTTAATGACTGGAATTTCTCAAAGGAGCTTGGGTGTAATTGGAATTGTGAAACAGGTCCGTCTGGTTTTGAACCCTCACCTGCCCTGCCCTTCCGAGCTGTGGGATGCTGGGCTGGGCGAGCTGTTTAAAATTCCCTGCAGTCACGTGCTCCTAACCTACTGTGTACTTTAACGCAGGCAGAGTGCTCGGGGTTTATATAGAAAACCAGTTCTCTGTATACAAAGAATGTAAGAAAGAACCACATGCTATTTTAAAGGCTTTTGAAATTAGTGGCTGCACATGGTAAAACCGAGCGGTAAAACCTTGCACACACCACATACAATCCAACTCTTAATTAAAAAAAGAAAACTTGAGGGACCTGGACAGGGTGGCACATGCCTTTCATCATAGCACTCCGAAGGCTGAGGCAGGAGGATCGCTGTGAGTTCAAGGTCAGCCTGGACCACACAGCGAGACCCTGTCTCAGAAAACAAATAAAGAAAAAGAAAAAGGAAACCTGGGAAGGAGGCAGCTCAGGCAGTAAGTTATCCCCAGCACATTCTTGATGTTCACTGTGAGGAAATCTACTCAGTTTGATCTCACTGTCTATCCTGGGCTTGACCCTGGGCCAGGGAGCTGTGGTGGCCGCCTTGTACAAGTCCACGAGACACAAACCTAGCACCCTCTTGCTCTGCCCTTCAGATGGCGGATCTGTCCACCTCCCAGCCAGCAGCGGGGCGGCCTCCCACACCGCGCAGAGCTGCAAGGAGCTACTCACAGGGACTGCAGGGCGCTCAGTCCGCGGATGGCCTCGCTGGGCACCGTCTTCAGCTGGTTATTCTGCAGGGTGCTGCAAGGAAACGTCCGCTCAGTGATGAACATGCAATGGTTGGCACTTTTTTTCCTTAGACGACGTTGGAGCCCTCTATTTCCCCCAAACATGTCTGATGGCAAAAAGTAAAGGTGGGGGGTGGCGGTGCAAAGCACCAGAGACATAAACTGCAAAGAAGCTGGCTGCGGTGGCTGCAAAACCCGACAGGAAACTTCAGCTGCTGTCCCAGGTGCCTCCTTCCAGGCCCTGCTGGGCGGGGCAGTGCCAGGGCTTGGGGACCCCAGTTCATGCCCTCACTGTTATTTTCTTTGTTGGTTTTTTTTTTTTTGCTTTTTTTTTGAGATGGGGTCTATGTAGTGGGCTGATCCTGGACTCGCTATGTAGCCCACCCTGGCCTTGAACTCACAGTGATCCTCCTGCCTCAGCCTGCCGAGTGCCGGCATGACAGGCGGGCACACCATGCCCTGCCCCCTGCACAAGGCTGACATTTGCTGGGAGAAGTCTGCCACATTCACTGGGAGGGAGGAGACGGATTTTCACAGAGCTACGGCAGGAGCCAGTGACCTGGCCACGGGGAAAGGCCACGTCCTGGGGGGGAGCAGACTCCTCTGGGCAGGGGCCGCAGAGGTTTTGGTGGCACAGGACAGGGCGGGGTCAGAGTCCTCCCTGGGCCGGAGTCAGGGCCTCAGGACAGGGCTTGGGTCTCCCTGAAAACCAAACGCTTTGCATTTCTGCCCTAAACCTCAGCCTTCCTGTTGACAACACTGCTGGCCTGACTCGCAGCCCAAGGGCAGGGCAGGGGCCACCTATCTCTGCGACCTTGCCCAGCGACCCTGCCCTGGCCAGCCAGGTGCTTGCAAAAGCGCTGGAGGAGGGGCGGCCGGGTCACCTGCGTCTCCGGTGACAGACTCCTCGCTCCCCTCGCTCCTCTGCGGCCAGGAATTTCTTTCCAGAGTCCTCCCAGCCCTCCAGGCCGCAGCCCTGCGCGAGTCCGCTCCAGCCCTCTTGGAGCCCTCTCCCTTGGGGCTCGGAGGTGAACCTCCACCGCGGCCCAGCCCCGGCCGCCACCCCAAGATAAGATCTGCCCTACTGGTGGCAGTTCTAACTCTTGCTATGGGGACCCAAGGCTGCCCAAATCGCCAGACCGCCCCCCCACCGCGGCCGCCCCTTAAATCCTCAATCCCCAGCTGAAAGAAACCCCGCTCAGCCCCGCTCTGAGCACGCCGGGCCGCAGACAGACGCGGCCCAGCTGCCCAGCCGGGAACTGCGTTACTTACAGAACTTTGAGCTCTTTCAGCCCGGACAAGGCCTTCGGGTGGATAAAAGAAAGGTCGTTGCCAGCCAGTTGTCTACGGGGCAAAAAAAAGAGCAAGGGAAGAGAAACGGTGATTTAGACACCAAATGCAGCACTCAGATAATCTAATCGGCAGTCAAAGCTCTGGGCTAGTGCCACCAGGTCTCGGGCTCAGACGCGGGCCCAGGAGCCTCTCTGTGAACGCGCGGAGGCAGGGACGTGGCCATCTCCTGGCAGGCGGGCGGCGGGGCACACCCGCCCTTGGAGCTGGGCGCTCCCGGCCTCCGCAGCAGCAGCGCAGGCAGCGGGCGGGTCTGCTCTGCAGCAAGCCGCTCTGTCCTGGCAGAGGCCTTTGCGACCGCCGCCTGGCGCCACCAAGGACGGCACATCCTCTGAATATGCTCAGAGTCCCTGGAAGCAGAATTTTAAACGAAGACACCTCTATACGTTTCTGTTTGTTTTTTGAGACAGGTGGCCTTGAATTTGCAGGGAGCCTCCTGCCTCAGCCTCTTGAATGCTGGGATGATGAGCATGCCGCCGCACCAGGCTAGCTCTCTGTACGTTTTTAGAGGAGTGTTTTCCTAAGAACATTTTGAAATGGCAGATTTAAGTGCAGGTAAAACCAGAGGAAGGAAAGAGTTCTTGTGGAGCGTCTGGAAGAAATCGGGGCACACAACTCTCACGGAGCCCCGACTGTCCTCCCGATTCCCCAGGAGAGAAGAGATAAACAGGGACATTCGGGAGGAAGCAGGGTACTGGGAGCCACAGAAACACCGGACTACACAGGGACACCCTGTCTCGAAAACCAAAAAGCCAGAGAACGTGGCTCCACAGGAGGAGAGAATATGACCCTCGCCCTGCGGGGGGAGGCGGGCGAGACGACCCAGCGATCGGCACACCGTGCCACAGAGCAGCCTCCTGGAGCAGGGCGTCCTCTGAAGCAGCTGCCGTCCAGGGCAGGCCGAGGCAGGAGGCTTCCCGCAGTCAGCCTCCAAACATCGTTTCCAGGTGCTTATGCCATGAAAGCGTCTCTCTTCCTGGGGAGCTGCCGGACACGTCTGCACCGCGGCTGACCAATTCGCAAAGCGTCCTTTGCTCAGATAAAACTGTTCCCGTGCCTCAGTTTACATTTTCAGAAGCCTCACTGTCTCGTGCGTCCCAGGACTAGCCACGTGTACAACGAGGAACCCCAGAAGGTAACTGAGCAGCATCTCCGCTGGTCCGTTTAAATCTTTCTCCTTGACAAACCTTGGTTTAGACCAGCCGAGTCCCCAAGGCCATCCAAATTTCGCCCTTCAGTCCCCATCTGTGACACTGATTTCTGAGAAAACTTCATTTCCTTAGCTGGGTGTAGTGGCTCACGCTTGTAATCCTACTACTCAGGGAGGCTGAGGCAGGAAGATCTCAACTTCCAGCCCAGCTTAGGTAATTTAGCAACTTGGCAAGATTCTCTCTTTTTTTGAGAGAGAGAGAATCTCACTCTGTAGACCAGGCTGGCCTTGAACTCGCAGAGATCCTCCTGCCTCAGCTTCCGGAGTGCAGAGACTGCAGTCTTGGTCTCTAGGGTCCTGTATCTGCGGGCTTTCCTGGCACGCCCCGCAGATTGCGCTGGCCTCAGGAAGAGGATCTTGTGTAAAAGAGCCCAGGAGTGGCCGCATGAGGACATCTGATTATCTCTACTCGTTTGCAAAGTGGCGTGGACCACAAGAGCCAAAATATTTGCTTTCTCCCGTACTGGACAGGGCGGGGTCTTGGCCCAGACGGTGCTGCCCTGGGGACACCCTGCCGCGCCAAACTGCTGTGTTCCGGAACAACACGCCCAGCAGCGCTCAGCTGCCGGCCCACATCACACCCTCAGCGCTGCATTAGCAGACTCTGGGCACCTGTCATCCAGCACTCAGAAGGCCGAGACAGGAGGATCGCTGCGCACTTCAGCCCAGTGTGGGTACACAGTGAGTTCAAGGCCAGCCTGAACTACACAGCAAGAGCCTGTCTCAAAAAACCCCGAAAAACAAAACAAATGAAAAGATGCAAAGATGCGCTTGGAACTCCTCAAAGTCCTATTTCCCATTACAGGGAGAAAGCGCCATGAGGGAAAAACAGAACAAAAAGCATCCCGGGCGCGGGCCCCTCTGCCCCATCGCGTCACACAGGGTGGCCGGGCCCCTCCCGTGCTTCCCCGGCCTCTGTGGCGAAAGCCCAGCGGATTCCCGTCCCCGTGTACACGGTC
The DNA here is from genome assembly GCA_004026905.1 of Hystrix cristata. NCBI lineage: Eukaryota > Metazoa > Chordata > Mammalia > Rodentia > Hystricidae > Hystrix > Hystrix cristata. The sequence continues at coordinate 5,390 of PVJO010034941.1, read as the reverse complement.
CACACTGCCGCCGCCACCTGCACCCGGGACAGCCCCTCGGGGGCCACACAGCGGTCCACTGCGGCTCGCTTCAGCAGCACGGGCCTGCGGTACCGACGCCGCGCTCCGTGTGGGGGCTGGTGTGCACACGGCACGCGTGTCATCTAAGAGAAGCTGTGCGATAGCTATTTCACTTAGCGTTACGGGCTCGGGGTGCATCCATTTTCCTCCAAGTGACTGAAATTTATCCTTCTTCATGGCAGAGCGATACTCCACTGCGTGTGACTATCTTTATCCGCTGATCTGCTTGCTGATGGACCTACAGGCCGGTTCCGAGATTTAGCTACCATGAGTGGTGCTGCTGCAAACATGCGTGTGTGGATCATGGTGCTGTGACCACTGACTCTTCTGGGAAGATGCCTAGAAGGGGCGAGCGGGTGAACGCATTTCTGCTTCAGCGCTGCGAGGAAGCTCCACACTGATCGTCACGCTGTCTGTCTGTCCGGCCGTGGGGAAGGGCTCCTTTCCCCGCAGCCCCGTAGCGTTTGTCACGATCTGATTTCTCTCAGGCAAGGTGATCTCAGCGTTGCTGAGTTTGCCTTCCTCGAAGGGCCGACAATGCGCAGCGCATCTTCCAGCCTCATTTCTTCTTCTGCGAGTGTGCGCTCGCTCCTTCCGCTTGCCTGTCGCCTGACCGGGTCTCTACTTGGGGTCTGACGTTCTGGGCCCCCATCCACCCTGCTGCAACGACCTGAAGATGCGCCCAGGACCCTCTGCCCTCCCCCCTGCCGGGCGAGCTTCTCCCGCACTGTGCCCAGTGAGCACCGCAGGAGGGGCCTCCAGACCCAGCCGCGTCCCCTGCTCAGCAGAGCTGCTCACACTGCACCTTCCCTCTTCCCGAATCGGCTCTAACATTATCACAGCCCCACTGCAGTCCTGATTATCTTCAAATTTTTACTCATGTTACCCCTACTATCATAGCTGAGATAGCCTCTTCCACTTATTTATTTTTCCTGTCTTTTCGAGACAGAGTCTCCCTATGTAGTTCAGGGTGGCCTTGAACTCACTATGTAGCCCAGGCTGGCCTCCAACTCGCAGCGATCCTCCCGCCTCAGCCTCCCGAGTGCTGGGATGATGTGCACCACCACGCCTGGCTATGTACTTTTTGCTGGGCTGGGGTGGAAGCCGGGGCCTCCTGCCCGGCAGGGAGGAACTCTATCATGGAGCTCCATCCCCAGCTCTCCCTCAATTTAAAATTTTAGGTAAATATTAATACATTATTATCAAATAATGCTCATTATAGAAAAAACACAGCAGGCAAAAATAAAACACAACGTGCATTTAATCGTTGTACCCAAAGGGGGCAACTGGGATACCCTTCTTTTCTTAAGCACTTTTAAAACAGTGAAATGGATCCTAGCGACATTTACATAACACTTGGGTCACTATCCAGCCTTGGTCTGTGAGAGAGGGACCATTGTTATCCCCTCTCCACAGACAGAGGAGAACAAGGGACCCAGCAGAGAGAAGCGAAGTAATCTGACCCAGCTCGCAAGCTCCCAGGCTGAGAATGCGGGATCGTGTGGGAAGGGGACTTTCTCCTGGGCTTCATCCAACCCGGCAGGCCAGGGATGCACCCTGCGCATGGCGCTGGACCCCGTTCTCTGTAACGTGGGGGACAACAGCTGGATGGCACCACACAGCTGGAATAGGAATTGTTTTGTTCTATTTAGTTTTTTTTGAGAGAGGGTCTCACTATGCAGCCCAGGCTGGCCTCGAACTTGCAGCGATCCTCCTGCCTCAGCCTCCCCAGTGCTGGGATGACAGCCATGTACCACCATGCCTGGCTGTAACGTGAATTTAGACCCCTTCAGTGCCATCTATCTCTCTTCGATGTTCTTATATCAGACTGTCACCTCGCTCCCTCCACGTGCTACAGAACCCACGCACTTGGCCTTTAAAAGCCTCTATTTATTACCTTGAGTCCAACTTTATTTTTTCACCACGATTCCTAAATTAGAACACACACTTTCTAATTCCTTTACAAACCAAACGTGTGTATTTTGATCACAGACTTCAAGACAGGGGGAGCACCACACAGTGGAGGTTAAAACAAGCTGAAAAAAGTGCTTCCCGCAAGGTCAACTGCTAACCCAGAGCGTGTCAGATCCAGGAGGCTCTGTGGTCACCTGCGGACACGGGGGAGCTGGGGTCAGCGTCCCGTCCGTGTGCCCCTGTCCCCGCGGACCCTGAGCGCCTGGCCTGCTCTCTGCGGCTGTCCCCACGCCCGCCCTGGCAGGCGGTAATTACGCTGCCCGGTTATCTCAGTTAACACCATAATTACTCCCAACGCTGCGCATTCAGGCCGGAATAATCGCAGCCAAAATTGTCCTGTGGAAGTTGAGTTTTTGTTTTTTAGTTCTGGCTTTCAAAAATAACTTCGGCAATTACACTGCTTAAAAAATCACCGTGGGGCTTGGGGATTCAGCTCAAGCAGGAGAGCGCTTGCACCCTGAATTCGATCCCCAGCACCAAAAAAAAAAAAAAAAAATCACCGTGCTCCCCTCCCCCATCACGGCCTCTTCTGTACAAAGCCGGCCAACGTCCAGACTGACGCCCACCCGGAGGAGCGGGACGCGTTTCTGCAGAAGCTTCTGCAGAATGGGCAGAGGCAAACTCACAGCTCCTCCAGGAAAGGGAAGTCCTTAAAGGCGTCCTCAGGCAACTGAGTGATGTTGTTCATGCTGATATCCCTGCAAAACACGATGGGGAGGAACATCGGTAACTAGGCGGCAATAGTCCTGACGTCACTTTTCTTTCTTTCTTTCTTTTCTTTTTGGGTTTTTGAGACAGGGTCTCACCGTGTAGCCCCGGGTGGCCTCAAACTTGTGGCGATCCTCCTGCCTCAGCCTCCCGAGTGCCGAGTGCCGGGATGACAGGCGGGTGGCACCACGCCCAGAAGTCTTAAAGCATTTAATCCAACAAAAAAGCCATCGAGTCCCGAGGGTGGGGGCCGCGCGTGGGTGTCACAGGCAGGTGGGGACCAGCAGTGGCAGGGAGGCCTGCAGCCGCCAGCACACTCTCAGGATGCAGCAGTGACCGGCCCCACTCAGCTCTGCTGCCGCCGCAGGCCCAGCTTCCCTGCTCCTCCGGGCTGGAGAGGATGGAGCCCCACAAGGAAGCCCAGCAGCCTCCCCGCCGGCCGTGTGGTCCTTCCTCTGCACCTGAGCCTCCACGTCCCCCAAACACAAAGCTCGCGGTACCACTTGCCCATTACAGGGCGGGCGGGGAGGCCGAGACGGGAGGATTGTGGCGAGTTGGAGGCCAGCCCGGGCTCCATAGCAAGTTCAAGGACAGTCTAACCCACACAGCCAGACCCTGCTTCAAAACAACCACCAAGAAATCCCATTTCCAGATTCTCTGGATAAGGAAGCAGAAGAAAACTGAGTGTTCGCCAAGGTCAGCTGACAACAGTAACACGTTACAGACTCCTCTGTGGTCACGTAGAATGTTTCTGCAGGTCTCTCCCCTTCACTGCAACTTAGAAACGGACGCCAGATGTGGGGCACACCTGGGACCCCAGCGTTCAGGCCTGGCCCGCAGGCGCGTGCGGTGCGGAGACTCGGCAGTGAGAGCCTGTCTCCAAACACTCATTCCAGGGGAAAGAACGAGGGTCCACGTTGACACGAGGGCCCCCCACACTGCACCTTTCTGTGCGCCCCGCACCCCGGATTGGGGGATCGCGGTCACTGGAAACCGGAGAGACGCTCTGACCACACTGCCCGCCTCCCAGCCACACACTAAGGCTGTGTGTCCCCCCCACCCCGGGAGCAGCAGGACCCAAAGTGACACGCTGCTCGCTGGGCGCCGGGAGGCTGTGGCCCTCACCCCGATGCTCCCTGACACACGGCCCTCCCCCAGCTTGCTTCCCGGCTTCTGGGCTGTGTCACCCAGCACTGGGGAGTACAGGGACGGGCTCCAGGATGCCATCTCCTCTCCAGGCTCTGAGCTGGCCGTTAGGAGCGGTGGGCGGGAGCGCATTTAAAATAATGAGGCCGAGGCAGTAAACAAGAACTGCAGACCACAAGGGGCAGCCCAGGCGAGTCACCACACTACACAGAGCCCACAAACGGGCAGAAGAGCCGCTGGGGGAAGAGAAATGGAAGAAAGCCGGGCGGGACGGCACACACCTGTCATTCCAGCACTGGGGAGGCTGAGGCGAGAGGGTCCCTGTGAGTTTCAAGCCAGCCTGAGCTGCATAGTGAGATGGTCCCAAAAACCAAACCAAAACAAAACAGACAGAAAAAGTGCCTCCAGAAGAACAAACTGGGAGGGAAAGCCCCTCTCAGGTTAGTACAGACACACTTAACACCAAGTTCCTAGTCAAAACTTACTAAAAGTTTAATTTCCTTTCTGATATTTACTCCACATCTCTGGGAAGGTAATTTCTTTCACTATCTTTTTATTTATTCATTTATTTTTTGGTTTTTTGAGACAGAATCTCACTATGTAGCTTAAAGTGGCCTAGGATTCACTATGTAGCCCAGGCTGGCCTCAAACTCATAGGGATCCTCCTGCCTCAGCCTCCCGAGTGCTAAGATGACAGGTGTACGCCACCACGCCCGGCTTCATCATGCATTTAATAGTTATTTACAAAGCACCCGCCATCAGAGAATGTATAAGACACCACAGCAGGATGGGGAGTCTTCGGACTCAAAACCAACCAACGGTTACTGTCAGGCGAGCGCTCGCGAGGCTGAGCAGGCGGAGTGCCGTGAACCTGCGGCCAGCCTGGGCTACACAGTGAGCTCAAGGCCAGTTTGAACTACACAGCGAGATCAGGTCTAAAAAGTAAACAAAAAGCAAATAAAAACGACTCACACTAACACTTACAGACAACAGCTAATTACCAGGAGAAGAGTGACGGGTAGTAAAGTCACTGTCTACATGAGGCCCCCAAGGGCCCCAAGGACGGTGCTTCATCTTCCCAACGACTCAGGAAGGGCGCAGCCCAGGCCAGCCACAAGGCTTGAACGTCTACCAACACGTAAAACTTAAACTTCCTGCTATCAGAAATGAAGACCACTTAATTCATTTTAGTACCATTTTTATGGATTAAAACCTCTATTTTGATGCCTTTACGGTTTTCTCATCCAAGACTTTCCAAGTTGAATTTCCACTGTTAAAGGAAAAAACCCAGGTGTGCTGGCCACTCTGTGATCCCAGCTAGAGGAGGCTGAGGCAGGAAGGTGGTGAGCCTGAGGCCAGCCTGGTCTCCACAGTGAGACCCTGTATCAAAACGAAAATAAACAGAAGGGCCGGCGTGCAGCTCAGGGCAGAGTGCCACGGGTCAGCCCCCAGAACCACGGAAGGGAGGAAGGGGGAGGGGGAGAGGGGGAGGGGGAGAGGGG
>PVJO010034940.1:0-10413 GCA_004026905.1 Hystrix cristata | reverse complement strand
CCTTGAACTCATGGCAATCCTCCTGCCTCAGCTTCCCAAGTGCTGGGATTACAGGTGTACACTACCACACCCGGTTTAACAATTATTTCTTCTTTATTTTTTTCAAGACATAGCCTCACTATGTAGCCCAGGCTGGCCTTAAAATAAAGAGCCTCCTACCTCAGCCTCCAGAGTACTGAGATTACAGGCATGTGCCACCACAGCCAGAATCGGCCAGCAATTCTTCAAATACTTTTTCATCCCTGTACTCTCTCGTCCTGACTTCTGGGAGTCCAGTGACGTGAAACCTTTGGCCTTTTTGATTACCCGCCTTTCTGATTACAGGCCCCCAAACTCTGACTATGTTTTTAGTGTACTTTCTCTCCATCACCCAGGTTGGGGACCTTCTCCTATTCTAGCTTCAAGGCCGCTTCTCTTCTGCCATAAATATTCTGCCATTGAGCTGTGCACGTGGGTTTTAAATTTCATTTCTATTCTTCGTTTGTTCCATTTCTACTGGGTTCTTTTCTTATATCTTCTACATGGTGAGATTTTCTATTGCTTCATATTTTTCCGGTTCATGTGTAGCTCCTTCTTGAACCACTTTGATCCTGAGACTTTAAAATCCTTCCCAGATCATTCCGGCACCTAATCCATCTCGCTATTGGTCTCTGTCGTCTTTGGAAAGACAGGTTCGGATTTTTCTGGGTCTCGCTATTGCCCGGGTTTCTTTCTCTCCTGGACGTTTTGTCTACTGTGGTAGGCCACGCAGGATCCTATTTAAAGCTTCCGTTTCAGCCAACAGTCACGTTATGTAGGTTTTTAGGTTTGGCAGGCAGGTCCCGAGCTTTGGGGGCGTAATTACCAAGGCGATCTGGGATTCAGACACCAGGCACTGTCCTTCGGCCCTCCTTGCTCTGCCGGGTGCCACTGGGGCAGCCTCTCGGCCTTTCTGGGGGCCGAGGGTGGACACCACCTCCCACCTGGTGCCCCCGGATGGGGGTGGAGGACGTGGGGCCGGGAGCTGGGAGTGTTTTCAGGGTCCTGGGGCTGGCAGCCTCCTGCCTCGCCTGCCCTGGTGCCACCCTTGGGTGTAAGGTGTTTCCAGGACGTACAAGGGACATGCAGGGAGTGTGTGTGTGTGTGTGTGTGTGCGTGTGTGCGTGTGTGTGTGTGTGTGTGTGGTACTGGTGATCAAACCCAGGGCCTCACACATGACAACCAAGTGCTTTACCACTGAGTGACATCCTCACCATTTTATATTTTATTTTGAGACCTGGTCTTGCTAAGTTGCCCATGCCGGCATCAGACTTGTGACTCTCCCGCCTCGGCCTTCCGAGCAGCTGGGATTACAGGCGTTTGCCACCACACCAGGTTTATTTTGATCACTTCTTGAGCTCGGGGTATGGCTCTGCGGTAGAGGACTTGTGTAGCAAGCACGAGGTCCCAGGTTCAATCTCTAGCACCGTAAAAATAAAACACTTCCACCTTTATTAGGTTTTTGTTTACTGCAATGATCTTACCCTCTCCTCACAGCCTGGGCTGGCCTTCTTGTTGTATCCTGCTCTACTGCTACTATTTCTGTTGTGGCTGCACGGGGGACCGAGCCCAGGGCTTCGTGCATCCTAGGCAAGCACTGTCCCACGGGGCCACGGCCTTTCATTGTTTACGGTGGGAACAGCTGAATTAGCTCGACTGCCCGGCTGGCCTTCAACACTGGAACGTGCCGTCCTCCTTCCGAGGGGCTGCAAAATGGGTGTGTCGTGTGGCACCACACCCAGCTTCCGCGGCTTAGGTTCGATTGTGGCCTTCCTCCTCTGGGGACACTGCATAGCATCAGAGAAGTATTACGTACCCCTAAAATATCTGTCCTTAGAGTGCTCTCAGCAGCCTCAGATCCAATCACTGGGGCGTGTAAATCCGTCAAGCAAAACATGGCAGAGTTGGAACAAGGGTCGGCCGTGGCGAGGCCCCATGGAGACCCCCTCAAAAGACGTCACCCACACTGTGCGGTCAGTGTATTCATTAGGGGCAGCCGGGCCGACATCCAGAGGAACGGTCTTTACCCACAAGAACAATGGGCCAACTCTTTTTCCCTTTCTGTCCTCGGGATTTGACCAGCGATGTCCCCCAAGAGGTAAACCCCCAGCCCTGTGTATATCGAGACGGGGCCTCAGTAAGTTGCCCAGACTGGCCTCGATCCGGGGAGCCTCCTGTCTCAGCCTCCCGAGTGCCGGGATTAGAGGTGGGCACCACCCGGCGCGGCCCAGTGGGCCAACGCTTGGCGGGAGGCACAGGTGTGACGTGTAGTGCTGGCTCTGAACAGAAGCACAAACCTCGACTCTGCAAGAGACATCGGATTTTGTCCCTTTCCCCGCTGGCTCCCAGAGGGACTGAGCCTTGTGAGCCAGTCACAGAGTCGTAAGAAGCGGCCCTGGGCAAGCAAGACTCTGCATCTTGCTGGCGTTGACCAGCTGCCCCTGCTGGTGGAGCCGGAAAACCCCAGCGCCCACGCCGAGACTAAGGCTTTCCACCCAGGACGCCATCCGTGTCTCGAGAAGTTTGGGCGTTGCCGGGCGTGGTGGCGCACACCGGTGATCCCAGTTACTCTGGGAGGCTGAGGCAGGACGATCATGAGCGTGAGGCCAGGCCAGCCTGAGCAACGTACAGACTTAACAGACTTACCAAGACCCTGCCTCGGGAAACCACAAGGACAGCGACAGCGACAATGACAAGGACAAAGCCTGGATCTGCAGCTCAGTGCACATGACCCGGGTTCCTGGGTTCCCGGGTTCCAGTCCCAGTACAGGAAGGAACCCAAATCCTCCGGGCGGCACAGCACAGTGGCACTCGCGCCCCTTTGCCTCAGCCACTGGTGCCGAGTGGCAGCGAGTGTGCCCCGGAGGGCTTTTCGCACGGAGCCGTGCCTTCCCCGGCCCGTGGCTGGCGCCAGTTTGTCGAGCTGTCCGGCGGTCACTGAGAGCAGCCGCTCAAGTCTGCTCTTCACATCTCCAGAGACGCAGCTGGCGAGGAGCCGACCGACCCCCGAGGACGAGTTACACAGACAGGCAGCAAAGGCAGCCTCGGAGCTGGGCGTGCTGCTGCACACTCATGACCCCAGCGCTCTGGGAGGCTGAGGCAGGAAGATGGCAAGCTGGAGCCCGGTTTTTGTTTCTGTTTCTGTTTTTTTTCAACTTAGTGACTTGGCCAGACCCTGTCTCCAAACAAAAACCCAAAAGGGCTGGGGCGTAGCTTGGTGGAAGAGCGTCCCAGGACCACAGGTGCTCACGCTGACAAGCAGCACCAGTATTGTGTCACTCCTCTCGTGCTTCATCACGGAGCGTGACACGGAGCTAGAGGGGACAGATGGCACAGCACGTGCGTGGGAGCTTGCTGCGTCACGGGCGACCCTCTTGTAAACCGCAGCCACGCCACTCGGCGGACTTATGCAGAGGTCACCTGCTGTCCCCTGAGGAGACGGGAGGAACGAGGCAGAAAGTTCGCTGTGTCACCAGAGCCAGGGAGGCACATGGGAAACGGCCCTGTGACAACTCCTCACAAGACCTTCCAGTTCCAGGCCGGGTGACAGCCTGTGCTGCGAACACACGGCCGGCGCCGGTCAGCTGTGTCCACGCAGCCCGCGGGGACAGACGCGCAGCGGCCGGCCCACCTCGCCACAGCGCCTCACCTCCAAGTCACGGGCCTGGCCGCTCAGACACTTACCAGCGTTTCACAGGAGGTGGCAGTCTAGGCGCAAGTTTCAGCGCCATTAGCTGCAAGGTGGCCTTCCTGAATCTTGGCTAGCACAGCTCACACTGGAAGGCTTCCTTCACAGCACCACAGCAGGAGCGGCCGAGGGGACGCGCCTGCAGGTCCAGTTGTTGGGAAGCTGAGGCAGGAGGATCGCTTGAGCCAGGTGTGCGAGACCAGACTGAGCAGCAGAGCGAGGCCCCGTCTCCAAAAAAGATCTCAGAGCATGGAAATGTATGTTTCCTTGCTATTCACGTGCCATTGTTAGAACTTTAGAAGTCTGCTCATGAAAATGTGAAAACAAATAAGCAAAACCAGATTGAAAGGCTAGTGGCTGGGGGCGTATCTCGGTGGTGGAGGCCTTGCTTAACACGGAGAAGGCCCTGGGTTTGATCCCCAGCACTGCAACACACACACACACACACACACACACACACACACACACACACACAAACACACCCCAGAACAGCTTCATATTGCTAGTGACATGTCCGTGATGCGAAATACTCTCGTAAGGATACGTTTGAAAGCACAAGAGAAGCTGCAGTATTAGAGTAAGCGGGGGAAAATGAGAGGAGTGAGGAGAGCTGAGAGAATCTGGACATGGTGGGGCACACCTGTGAGCCAGCACTCTGGGAGCCTGAGGCTGGAGGGTCGCAAGTTCGAACCCAGCCTGGGCAATTTAGGGAGCCCCGCCCCAGGATAAAAATTTTAAAACGTGGGTTGGGGATTTAGCTGAGTGCAAAGGCCCTGGGTTCTGTCCCCAGTACGAACACAACAAAACAAAACAAACAAACAAACTCAAAACAAAACAAGAAAAAAGGTAAAATAAAGATTTTTAATTAGTTTAAAAGAAAACAGAAAAATTTCTCATCAGAAATACTTGATTTGGGAGATGAAAGATGGCAGAACGGAGCTGGGCGGTGAAGCGCGGCCTCTCCTTGACCTGGAGCCCAGACACCTGGAAGACAACCCCGCGGGGGAGAGAAGAAAAAGGGGGGAATCTCCAGGGACCCGGCGGGAGCTGACCCACGAAGGGAGGACGGGAAAGTGCACAGAAGACCCGGAGCCGGAGCCGGAGCCAGAGCCGGAGCCAGAGCCGGCACACACAAAGGAGCGAGGCCGTCCGGAGGGTTCCCCCAAGGCGGCCCCCAACCGCCCGGGAGGGGCCGAGACCAGGGGGCGGGGTGGGGACAGACAGCCGCCGGGCCGGCCCGCAGCACCGGCCCCAGGAAAAGCCGGCCGGCCGGCCTGGAGGTCCGCTCTGAACGCGAGTCCTTCTGCAGAGCAGGCTGGGCGGGCGGGATCCAGTGCAGCAGCAGCAGCCACGTATCTGAGAGGTTAATCAGGCCCCATTTGGAGAAGGGGTTGCTTGGGTGCTCTCGGGCATTGGTCCTGGGATCCGTGCATGCTCAAGTCCTTTCTGTAAAATGGTGCTGTGTTCACAGGGAACCTTATCCACATCCCCCTAGGAAGTTTAAAATCGTCTGCGGATTATTTACAATATCTAGTGCGACGTAATGCTGTGAAAGTAGTTGTTACGCTGTAGCGCTTAGAGAATAAGAACAAGGACGTCTGGGCCAAGCACGGTAGTGCCCACCTGTAGTCCCAGCTCCTTGGGAGACTGAGGTGGGAGGATCTCTGGAGCCCAGGACTTCAGGACCAGCCCGGGCTGGTGCGTTCAGAGCGGACCTCCAGGCCGGCCGGCCGGCTTTTCCTGGGGCCGGTGCTGCGGGCCGGCCCGGCGGCTGTCTGTCCCCACCCTGCCCCCTGGTCTCGGCCCCTCCCGGGCGGTTGGGGGCCGCCTTGGGGGAACCCTCCGGACGGCCTCGCTCCTTTGTGTGTGCCGGCTCTGGCTCCGGCTCTGGCTCCGGCTCCGGCTCCGGGTCTTCTGTGCACTTTCCCGTCCTCCCTTCGTGGGTCAGCTCCCGCCGGGTCCCTGGAGATTCCCCCCTTTTTCTTCTCTCCCCCGCGGGGTTGTCTTCCAGGTGTCTGGGCTCCAGGTCAAGGAGAGGCCGCGCTTCACCGCCCAGCTCCGTTCTGCCATCTTTCATCTCCCAAATCAAGTATTTCTGATGAGAAATTTTTCTGTTTTCTTTTAAACTAATTAAAAATCTTTATTTTACCTTTTTTCTTGTTTTGTTTTGAGTTTGTTTGTTTGTTTTGTTTTGTTGTGTTCGTACTGGGGACAGAACCCAGGGCCTTTGCACTCAGCTAAATCCCCAACCCACGTTTTAAAATTTTTATCCTGGGGCGGGGCTCCCTAAATTGCCCAGGCTGGGTTCGAACTTGCGACCCTCCAGCCTCAGGCTCCCAGAGTGCTGGCTCACAGGTGTGCCCCACCATGTCCAGATTCTCTCAGCTCTCCTCACTCCTCTCATTTTCCCCCGCTTACTCTAATACTGCAGCTTCTCTTGTGCTTTCAAACGTATCCTTACGAGAGTATTTCGCATCACGGACATGTTACTAGCAATATGAAGCTGTTCTGGGGTGTGTTTGTGTGTGTGTGTGTGTGTGTGTGTGTGTGTGTGTGTGTGTGTGTTGCAGTGCTGGGGATCAAACCCAGGGCCTTCTCCGTGTTAAGCAAGGCCTCCACCACCGAGATACGCCCCCAGCCACTAGCCTTTCAATCTGGTTTTGCTTATTTGTTTTCACATTTTCATGAGCAGACTTCTAAAGTTCTAACAATGGCACGTGAATAGCAAGGAAACATACATTTCCATGCTCTGCGATCTTTTTTGGAGACGGGGCCTCGCTCTGCTGCTCAGTCTGGTCTCGCACACCTGGCTCAAGCGATCCTCCTGCCTCAGCTTCCCAACAACTGGACCTGCAGGCGCGTCCCCTCGGCCGCTCCTGCTGTGGTGCTGTGAAGGAAGCCTTCCAGTGTGAGCTGTGCTAGCCAAGATTCAGGAAGGCCACCTTGCAGCTAATGGCGCTGAAACTTGCGCCTAGACTGCCACCTCCTGTGAAACGCTGGTAAGTGTCTGAGCGGCCAGGCCCGTGACTTGGAGGTGAGGCGCTGTGGCGAGGTGGGCCGGCCGCTGCGCGTCTGTCCCCGCGGGCTGCGTGGACACAGCTGACCGGCGCCGGCCGTGTGTTCGCAGCACAGGCTGTCACCCGGCCTGGAACTGGAAGGTCTTGTGAGGAGTTGTCACAGGGCCGTTTCCCATGTGCCTCCCTGGCTCTGGTGACACAGCGAACTTTCTGCCTCGTTCCTCCCGTCTCCTCAGGGGACAGCAGGTGACCTCTGCATAAGTCCGCCGAGTGGCGTGGCTGCGGTTTACAAGAGGGTCGCCCGTGACGCAGCAAGCTCCCACGCACGTGCTGTGCCATCTGTCCCCTCTAGCTCCGTGTCACGCTCCGTGATGAAGCACGAGAGGAGTGACACAATACTGGTGCTGCTTGTCAGCGTGAGCACCTGTGGTCCTGGGACGCTCTTCCACCAAGCTACGCCCCAGCCCTTTTGGGTTTTTGTTTGGAGACAGGGTCTGGCCAAGTCACTAAGTTGAAAAAAAACAGAAACAGAAACAAAAACCGGGCTCCAGCTTGCCATCTTCCTGCCTCAGCCTCCCAGAGCGCTGGGGTCATGAGTGTGCAGCAGCACGCCCAGCTCCGAGGCTGCCTTTGCTGCCTGTCTGTGTAACTCGTCCTCGGGGGTCGGTCGGCTCCTCGCCAGCTGCGTCTCTGGAGATGTGAAGAGCAGACTTGAGCGGCTGCTCTCAGTGACCGCCGGACAGCTCGACAAACTGGCGCCAGCCACGGGCCGGGGAAGGCACGGCTCCGTGCGAAAAGCCCTCCGGGGCACACTCGCTGCCACTCGGCACCAGTGGCTGAGGCAAAGGGGCGCGAGTGCCACTGTGCTGTGCCGCCCGGAGGATTTGGGTTCCTTCCTGTACTGGGACTGGAACCCGGGAACCCAGGAACCCGGGTCATGTGCACTGAGCTGCAGATCCAGGCTTTGTCCTTGTCATTGTCGCTGTCGCTGTCCTTGTGGTTTCCCGAGGCAGGGTCTTGGTAAGTCTGTTAAGTCTGTACGTTGCTCAGGCTGGCCTGGCCTCACGCTCATGATCGTCCTGCCTCAGCCTCCCAGAGTAACTGGGATCACCGGTGTGCGCCACCACGCCCGGCAACGCCCAAACTTCTCGAGACACGGATGGCGTCCTGGGTGGAAAGCCTTAGTCTCGGCGTGGGCGCTGGGGTTTTCCGGCTCCACCAGCAGGGGCAGCTGGTCAACGCCAGCAAGATGCAGAGTCTTGCTTGCCCAGGGCCGCTTCTTACGACTCTGTGACTGGCTCACAAGGCTCAGTCCCTCTGGGAGCCAGCGGGGAAAGGGACAAAATCCGATGTCTCTTGCAGAGTCGAGGTTTGTGCTTCTGTTCAGAGCCAGCACTACACGTCACACCTGTGCCTCCCGCCAAGCGTTGGCCCACTGGGCCGCGCCGGGTGGTGCCCACCTCTAATCCCGGCACTCGGGAGGCTGAGACAGGAGGCTCCCCGGATCGAGGCCAGTCTGGGCAACTTACTGAGGCCCCGTCTCGATATACACAGGGCTGGGGGTTTACCTCTTGGGGGACATCGCTGGTCAAATCCCGAGGACAGAAAGGGAAAAAGAGTTGGCCCATTGTTCTTGTGGGTAAAGACCGTTCCTCTGGATGTCGGCCCGGCTGCCCCTAATGAATACACTGACCGCACAGTGTGGGTGACGTCTTTTGAGGGGGTCTCCATGGGGCCTCGCCACGGCCGACCCTTGTTCCAACTCTGCCATGTTTTGCTTGACGGATTTACACGCCCCAGTGATTGGATCTGAGGCTGCTGAGAGCACTCTAAGGACAGATATTTTAGGGGTACGTAATACTTCTCTGATGCTATGCAGTGTCCCCAGAGGAGGAAGGCCACAATCGAACCTAAGCCGCGGAAGCTGGGTGTGGTGCCACACGACACACCCATTTTGCAGCCCCTCGGAAGGAGGACGGCACGTTCCAGTGTTGAAGGCCAGCCGGGCAGTCGAGCTAATTCAGCTGTTCCCACCGTAAACAATGAAAGGCCGTGGCCCCGTGGGACAGTGCTTGCCTAGGATGCACGAAGCCCTGGGCTCGGTCCCCCGTGCAGCCACAACAGAAATAGTAGCAGTAGAGCAGGATACAACAAGAAGGCCAGCCCAGGCTGTGAGGAGAGGGTAAGATCATTGCAGTAAACAAAAACCTAATAAAGGTGGAAGTGTTTTATTTTTACGGTGCTAGAGATTGAACCTGGGACCTCGTGCTTGCTACACAAGTCCTCTACCGCAGAGCCATACCCCGAGCTCAAGAAGTGATCAAAATAAACCTGGTGTGGTGGCAAACGCCTGTAATCCCAGCTGCTCGGAAGGCCGAGGCGGGAGAGTCACAAGTCTGATGCCGGCATGGGCAACTTAGCAAGACCAGGTCTCAAAATAAAATATAAAATGGTGAGGATGTCACTCAGTGGTAAAGCACTTGGTTGTCATGTGTGAGGCCCTGGGTTTGATCACCAGTACCACACACACACACACACACACACGCACACACGCACACACACACACACACACACACACACTCCCTGCATGTCCCTTGTACGTCCTGGAAACACCTTACACCCAAGGGTGGCACCAGGGCAGGCGAGGCAGGAGGCTGCCAGCCCCAGGACCCTGAAAACACTCCCAGCTCCCGGCCCCACGTCCTCCACCCCCATCCGGGGGCACCAGGTGGGAGGTGGTGTCCACCCTCGGCCCCCAGAAAGGCCGAGAGGCTGCCCCAGTGGCACCCGGCAGAGCAAGGAGGGCCGAAGGACAGTGCCTGGTGTCTGAATCCCAGATCGCCTTGGTAATTACGCCCCCAAAGCTCGGGACCTGCCTGCCAAACCTAAAAACCTACATAACGTGACTGTCGGCTGAAACGGAAGCTTTAAATAGGATCCTGCGTGGCCTACCACAGTAGACAAAACGTCCAGGAGAGAAAGAAACCCGGGCAATAGCGAGACCCAGAAAAATCCGAACCTGTCTTTCCAAAGACGACAGAGACCAATAGCGAGATGGATTAGGTGCCGGAATGATCTGGGAAGGATTTTAAAGTCTCAGGATCAAAGTGGTTCAAGAAGGAGCTACACATGAACCGGAAAAATATGAAGCAATAGAAAATCTCACCATGTAGAAGATATAAGAAAAGAACCCAGTAGAAATGGAACAAACGAAGAATAGAAATGAAATTTAAAACCCACGTGCACAGCTCAATGGCAGAATATTTATGGCAGAAGAGAAGCGGCCTTGAAGCTAGAATAGGAGAAGGTCCCCAACCTGGGTGATGGAGAGAAAGTACACTAAAAACATAGTCAGAGTTTGGGGGCCTGTAATCAGAAAGGCGGGTAATCAAAAAGGCCAAAGGTTTCACGTCACTGGACTCCCAGAAGTCAGGACGAGAGAGTACAGGGATGAAAAAGTATTTGAAGAATTGCTGGCCGATTCTGGCTGTGGTGGCACATGCCTGTAATCTCAGTACTCTGGAGGCTGAGGTAGGAGGCTCTTTATTTTAAGGCCAGCCTGGGCTACATAGTGAGGCTATGTCTTGAAAAAAATAAAGAAGAAATAATTGTTAAACCGGGTGTGGTAGTGTACACCTGTAATCCCAGCACTTGGGAAGCTGAGGCAGGAGGATTGCCATGAGTTCAAGG
>PVJO010034939.1:0-10417 GCA_004026905.1 Hystrix cristata | reverse complement strand
TTTCTTTTTTAAACAAAATATCTATTCTACCCCTTTGTCCTTATTTACACTTATGGTTTCTCATATCAGAGAAACAATTCGATGTGTACTAATAAGTGTCTGATTTATTTCACTTAATAGTATGTTCTCCAGGAACATCCATTTATATACAAATGACTCTAGTTTATCCTTTTTTATGGCGGTGTAGTACTCCATTGTGCAGAAAAACCACATCTTTTTTAGCCATTCATCAATTGTTGGGCATTTAGGTTGTTTCCAAGACTTAGCTATTACAATTTGTGCTGCTATGAACATGGTTGTGCATATATCACTGTGATATGATGATTTTAATTTTTCTGGGAAGATACCCAGCAGAGGAATAGCCGGGTCAAATGGAACCTCTAGTTGTAGTTTTCTGAAGAATCTCCACACTGATTTCCACAGTGGTCAGCCAGATTTTTTTTAAAAACTGTCAAAGCCAGAGTGATGAGCCCGGGATTAATGACGTGTTGCTTTGCTTCACATGAGTTCCTTTAATGGTGGCAGCAAATTAGTGTGGTAAAGAGTGTTGGCTCTGAAAGCGAATTGTCTGGCTTTGAATTCTTACACAAGCCAGTGGACCCCTAAATGTCTCCACTTCCAAAAATAAAATAATAGTTCCTATTTCATAGCACTGTTTGCATAAACAATTGATAAAATGCGATTGTTGATCCAGGAAGAGGTTGTAAGACACTTAGTGTTGCTTATTGCAAGAAGTAACACTAAAGCAAGAAAGGACATACGGTTTCTATGATGACTTCATTACCATATGTGACATTTTAATTCCATTTTAAAGGAAAATACTGGCTGACTTGAGCCAATCTGTGCTGGCTGTCTCTTGACACGTGGTTGTTTTCTAAAGTTGTAATACATGTATTTTATAAAAATTAGACTTCGTGTATCTTAGGCCTTTCTTTCTACTGAGAATTTAATGAGTCTTGATTTCAAATTGCAGATCCTGATAGAAACCAGAGGGGCCAGAGGGTCACAAGCTTTTGAATGATTGAAAGTACCATACCTCTAATCCCATTTTTAGAACTCCCTGTGGCCCTTTACCTATCACTATAGAAGAATAGTTTCAGAGTCTGTAAACTCAGAAGGGCCTTGCTCAGCAAGAGAAATGTTGTTCCAGTTTTGAAGCTCTCATTTGAATGATTTTTACAGCTGCTGATGTGATAGGTGCACAGATGCAGAATGTTCATCCAGAGTAAATGACCAGGTGTCCAGGGGGAGCAATTACGAAAAGGGAGGTCCTTTATCTCCATGGGGAGACTATAGAGCTAACATCTTGCCAGGCGTTAAATATAGCACTAACAGTGAGGTCTGCATTGCCCTCCCAGTTCTGGCAACACTTTCATATGACATGTCCCTATTTATTAGCTTCTTGTTACTGACCTTGCAATAAAGTGGCTGAGGATTGCTGTTGTATTAGGAGGAATTGGAGGTGGTAGTGAGGCTGGAGAAGCCACATGGTAAGTTTCCAGGAGATGTGTTATGTATGGTAAGGGGCTTTGGAGCCATGAGATGTGAGAAACATTTACAAAGAAAATGGATATTTAACTTGGCTCAGAAAATATTTCTGAAGGAAAAGCAGTATTGACTTAAGAGTGATAAAGACCTGAATTCAAGCCCATCTGTCTCATTACTAATTATGTAACTGTGAATAAGTTTCTTAAACTACCTGAGCCTAAGTTTTGTCATCAGTAATAGGGGCGTAAGCCCTAGAGTTATTGGGAGAAATAACTGAGAGAAGTTTTGTGCAACACCGACAAATTAGTTCTCTTTCATGCATTTCTTCAGAAGAGATTGCGTCCTTTCTTTTTAGTCATTGTACAAGTTATCTTTTAAAATGTGGCAGATTTTCATTGCAGCTTTTAAGAAAAATTTCAGTTAGAGCTATCTAGCCACCACTAGTAGTTGTCAAAATTGTCAAAAGTAGCCTTTATTAAAGGGGTTCTTGGTTCATTAATGTTTAGTCCAGTTGACCTCCGGAAGCTTGTTTCATTTCCTAGGTTCTAAGAGATTGCTGTAAGCACAGAGGACAGAAAGCCTAAACTTCCTGTTGTCTTCACAAACTATCAAAATATTTTGAGAAATTAAAAACTTTGTTACATTTCTAAGTTTGCTTTTACCCATATCTCTGAATATATAACTTCCATTGTGAAACGCTTAAGCAGTAGCTTGTGGCTGTTGTTTTACGGCTGTTTTTATATATTGTATTTAACTTTTCAAAGGAATGTTCTCAGATTAAAACATGATGCAAATCTGAATATGAATAACTTACATGGTTGCTTTATTTTTATGATTCTTTGAAAGTTATCAGCACTGTTTGTTTCTTCTTTATTGTGGGAAAACACAAAAGCTCAGTAAGTTACATATATTTAGAGTTTTTTAAATTTATGTGATGCTTTTGATGATAGACAACACAGATAGAATCTCTTTTTAATGACCAGGTGAGATTTATTTTTAAAATTTTATTTTAGTGGTACATTTTAGAGAATTTGTATCTGTACATGATATATCTTGCTGCTGCTTTTTTTCCGTTCCCCTCCCTTTCCTTTAGAAGTGTTGGGTTAAGCCGGCATCTCAGTCAAAATTTGAAGTCTATTGTTACAGAATAGTTGCTGTAAAGAACTTCATTGAGTTTCTAAAATACTCATATAAAGCAAGGTCCTATGAGGCATTTATTATGTCACTAGTAACTAAAGGGCATTGATTATGCATGCTTGATTTGGAGGATGAGGGAGGTACCTTTTGAAGGTAAACTTAGAGTTCACATTGATATATAAAGGATCTGTGTTTTATAATCTAAGTTTGTGGACATGGCTTATAGACATAGACATTACTATGGAAATCCTGTAGAAGATACTTGCATACCTCCTTGGCTTGGAGAATGTTGTGATAACTGAGACACAGAAAAGCACAATTCCCATTTGTTTTACCATAGGTAGAGTTCATCTCATCATTTGAGGTGAAACAGTCTAGCCAAAGGGAAATAAATTTACATCAAGAAAGCTTATTAAGGCACAGCTGGATGAAGCTAGTTAATGTTTCTTTTTCCTTGTCTTACTTAACATTTATACGTTGGTGATTTCTTTTTTTCTCCCTCACTTTATTTCAGAAGAGAAAGACTTTTTTCTTTACTTAATTGAAAAGTTTCCAAGACAAAGGACTAGATTGGTCTGCCTTTGAACCTTCATATTTCTCAAAATTAGGCATATTAGACACATATGCAGGACAAGAGGTTTTTTTTTGTTAGAAACAACATAATAACTTTCATATTCCATATAGGGAAAAGCTTAAAAAAAGAATAGTGGATTAGACCAAAATTTGTTCATTTTTATTTTTTATTTATTTGCTTCACCCTGGGAAAAAAGCTGATTAAGTTGAGGTTTATTGTAACATCCCCTTACAAAGAACTCATTGCCTCAGTGAACTTTGGATGACACGTCAAAATTTATTTGTGAATATAGGGTATATTGCACTATTGCTACAGCAGGAGAAAATTTTCGTATCTTTTTTCACCCATTTCTCTTGGCCAGTTACTATGCTTTCATTGAAGTATAATCTTTACATTGATTTTCTTTTCTTTGCTTCCTCTTATGTCACAACCTAATTTTCCCTTTGGAATGAAAGTATGATTACTTGAAAACCATCCCCGCCTTTCTCACAATAGCCTGTCAAGTCTGTGACACAGCTTTCCTGGGTGTTTCACCTTTGTTCTTGATGAGGATCTTCATTTGACATGTCATTTTAATGGGATTTTTTGTTTTAAGGACTTAGGTTTCTTTCAGCATGAACTGCCCTGGCAAATGTTTGTCTTCCTTTGTCATTTAGTTGCCAAAGCCATGTTTTAGTGCAAAGGACTTGGGCATTAGAGATAAACAGTTGGTTTTTTAATTACAATTGGAAATTTAATAGGTATGAGAACTTGGGAAAATTACTTAACTTCACTAAACCTCAGTTTACCGATATACAAAGTGCAGTTAGCTACTAAGTGGAACTGAAATACTTCTGCCCTTTGGGAGGACGGTATAGGGGATCAAACTGTGGCACTTACTGTTGAGCTATATCCTTAGCCTTTTTATTTTCTGTCTTGAGACAGGGTCTTGCTAAATTGGCTAAGCTGGCCTTGCCTGCCTCAACCTTGTCAGTAGCTAAGAATACAAGTGTATGTCACCACTCCAGCTAGTGTGTTTTTGTTACAGCTTCCTAGAGTTGTACATTTGGCGCTAACTGCAATTAGAGATAAAACATTTTTTCCCAAATCTTCTAAACATTGAGATTCATCAATTACGCTCATTCTTCTAAAGATAAAAAGATAGCTTCCTATTTATATACAGCTTAGCTTATACTCCAGATCTTCAAGTTACTGTGATAGAACTATATTCATAAATGGTAGTACAATTTTCTTGAAGTTTTAAGATTTTCATTATTCTTACTGATTTAGAAAATCATGGAAAAGATTTTGCAGTAGATTTTGGGAGCATTTAATGACATATAGTTATGTAACGTAACATTTGGTGTTCCTATTTTGATACGGAGAAGGTTCTGGAGTACAAAAAAGAGAAACAGAAGTCCGTTACTTTCACTTGTTTTTATTATTAAGTTATAACAATAAAATAAGTCACCGTTGTTCTAACCTGACCACTTTCATAAGCTTGGATAGGTGATAGGCAGGAATAAAGAGTCAGCATTATCTCTGCATATAATTTTTGCTAATGGGAGAATTGATTTAGCATTCTAATGGGATCATTTTGACATGCTACTTAAAATTAACCTTGTGAGAATGTCCCTTATTTCAAGGTGGCCATGTCAAAATGTTCTGCTGATGCTTACACTTATCAAGACCAGATTTTATAGGTAAAATTGTATACTTTCTCAACTTTAAAGCCATGATGTTCAACAGTTATGTGCTAATAAGTGATAACAATTCTAAAATGCAAATTTTTAAAGACAAGCTTTGAGTAACACTCCAAGTGACAAAATACTCTTGGCATTTGGACTAGTCCATTCATGCTGCCATAACAGAATACAACAGACAGGATGACTTAAACGATAAAATTTATTTTCTTACTGCTCTGGACCTAACAGTACAAAATGAAAGTGCTCCCAGGGCTGTTTTGAGGGCTCTCTTCCTGACTTCTACGTAGCTACCTTCTCGTTAGGCCCAGACATAACTTTTCTTCTGTACTTTAAAAGAGGGAAAGTGAGAGACCTATCTAGTGTCCCTTCATTCTCTCATAATGACACATGTTCTTTTCAATTAAGGCCCTACACTTATAAACTCATTATCTCCTTAAAGACTGTGTCTCCAGATAGAGTCACATTGGGAGTTAGGTCTTCAAGTTAGAAATTTGGGGGAACATAAAATTTGGTTTTCTGTTAGGCATTTGATATGATTAATCTCTAAATGACTCTCTCTAGTACGGAAGCCTAATGTATAAACAGATTATCAGAGTATAATCTGGTAAGAATGATAGCAAATATAGTTAAATAGAATTTCATTTTAGCTGAATACTGAAATGTGAGTTGGTATGAACAGAGAAGGTACAGACATTGTGGCAAAAGGGAGTAACATCATGCTATAGTGTTGAGCTGTAGTTAGTGTGGCACCCTGAAGAGTTTTAAACAGGATTGTGGCATAATCTGGAATCATCTGGCCTAAAATCCAAGGAAATGTAAAACTAATCCTTTAGGTACTAAATGAAAGTCATTCCCAAACTGTATTTCTGGGAAGAGTTGTTTTCTGTGCTATTCTGGAGTCTTTCTAATATTGACTTTGAATTTTTCTTCTGTAGTTTAAAGTATTTTTTACATTGCATTCGCCATTGACCTGGAACGAAAAACAAACTTTATTTTTATTACTACCATTATATTTATAGGTTGATTCTTAGATTTTTGTGTATCTTTTTGCTTTCTCTTAACTAAGCCATATGCATTAACTTTTAAAAACTCCCTCTTAAATCACTTTTAAAGTACTTTTAAAACTTTCTTGGTGTACCATATGCATTGTGAACACAATTTTATAACATTAAAAATAATTCACTAATTTTATTCTCTACAAAGCTTTTTTTTTTTTAATCCTCTAGAAAGCTTTGCAAATAGTTTACCCCTCCTCTGCAAGATAAAGATGCTGTTAAGCTTTATGACTGATTTCCATAGAATGGTTGGCTTAGAACAAGTTTTTCTCCTAGATTGATCTGGTTATTTGAAAGCTTTAAGTATAAAGATGAGTAAGCACAGTGTGATTATAATGGCAAGCCTGATATTTGAGGTAGTTTGGGGTTATTTTATAAAACAAGTTTGCTTCACCTGTCTTTGCTCCTTTGTTTCTTTCTCTCTTCATCCCCTCCTCACCCCCTGTTTTTCTTGCAGCTAGTTTCCATAGTGATAACCCTTTAAACTCAGTAAATACAGTAGTCTTTTTGTGGTAATAAGGGATGTATCTTGAAGCCTATGTAGAATTGCCAAATGTTTTATGCTGTGGTAGAATATCCTTCAAGATCAAACCATTAGGAGATCCACTAACAAAATGTTGAATTGTGAGGTCTAAATATTTATTTTTTAAAAGTGCTTACTTTCTGGTGGAAAGCTGAGCAACATTAGGATTGTTCACCCTGAAGTAATTGGGAATTGTGAAAAAGAAAAAAAATGCAGAAGCATCTTATCGTCCACAAACTAGATTAAATCATCAGTGTGAGGGCCCTGTGACAATGTGCTCTTAGTGATAGAGTGTTTGCCTTTCAAGAATGAGACCCTGGTTTGATCCCCAGTCATGCCCCTCCCTCCAAAGAGTTCAGATTTCTGAAGAAATCTCTGAAGTTGCTGTTTTGGTTTTTCTATATAATCCTCCATGAAGTATTATTTGCCTAAAATACTCTATGCCCCTACTATTTAGATCTGGGAACAGCAGAAACATTCATGTTTTTTGTGCTGAGTTTAAAAGGTAACTTTCAATCCCAGGGTGTTCCATTCATGCCGTAGCTCCATGTCTCACCCAGAAAAGGAGGGCATTTGGAAGTCATGGAAGTTGGGGTGAAGCAAGTTCAACAGTCTGTTTGACTAAAGAAAACTTGTGTTTGATTCCGCATTACAAAGAAACATTTTTTCAAACCCCATATGTTCATGGTGATATCTATAATGTAAGTAGTTAATCTTCAATTGTGTAGATAATAAGGTAACTTGATATATGCTCTTAAATCTGTATGTACACAAAGAGTAAAATTTATTGCTTTTCATCGATGGATGAGAGGTCATATTTATTAAGTTTTTTTCTCTGTTAACTTTGATTTCCATTTCTGTTAATACTGTTGGAAGTTACAGAAAAATTACTTTGGTAATATTGTACAAAAGTGTTTTTACAGAAAAGAATTTGGCACCATGCTTCTTTCTTTTTCTGGGCCAGTGATATGACCTTGAGCAAATCATTTAAAATTTCAGCCTTCAAAATGTCCTCATTTATTTTTAAAACATTTCATATCTAAAATTCTGTGATTCACTTAATGTCTTCCTGTATTCATTCTTCTTTTGCCCTTTCAAATAATTATTATCATGAAAACACTTAAATGTTGATTTTTTAAAGAGTAGAAAGAGCTGTGTTATTTTTCATCACCAGACGTGCTGTCTCTGCTTAAGGACAGTTTGTACTAGTTTCCATTAAAACTTGGGTCAGAGCTCAGCAGATTGCTAATTGTGTTTGGTTGGAATACCAAAGGCATACCAAAGGAAAACTGAAGATACCTTTTTCCCTACATATTATCTATGTGACTCATGAGAGCAGTGATCATATTTCAAGTCTTTGTTTTCTCCATAATATTAGTTAATATTTGTAAAAAAATTAATAGTTTTTTGTTTTTTTGCCTTCAAACTAGTCTATTATGGAATGAAATTACAGGTGTAATACAATGGTTTTTTGGGTTTTTTTTTTCTTTCAAAGAAGCCATCGTCTTGGAGGGTACTGTGGTACAAATAATCTTGTAGTTTTTCACACTTGTTATTCAGGCTTGCTTTATCGTAAGGGGTATTGTGGAAAACTGAAACGATAAACTAACCAAGGGTGTTGTTGCAACTGTGTTAGGCTATATGATAGTAAACTTGGGCAAGATCTACCCAGTTTTTTTTTAATCACCTTTGTACTTTAAAAGGAGGTTGAATTAAAGTATCTTGTGTAACAGTCGTAATTGTTAACATACATTCAGTTATTCATTTATAACATGTATTGAACACTTGCAGAAATGGATGCCTGGATGAAACAAGTTCAGATATCATTGCATTCCATTTAGAGATTAAGCAGACATTAAACAGTTTGCTTCAGAATGAGTGGCAGAGGTGCTAGTCAACCAAATATCCACCCCACCGTGCTTCCTGCCTCTAAAACTCATGATTTGAACACTTGTATACACTGCCTTCTAGTTTAAATAGTTGACAGTTCTGTCAATTTCTAATATGGAAGTTTCCATTTTAAACAAGATTCAAGTAATAGAAAAGACAGAATCCAAGGGACAAATTGAGAACTTTTAGCTCCAGAGTCTGTCTTCCTGTTATGATGATGAACCCTATAAAAAGATAGGTTAGAAGCTGCTTTTTACTCCCTGGTAATCTGGGTCCTTGTGAAAGGCCTGTTGAATTTTTCCATTTGAATGCTGTGTATAACATTGCTTCGCCTTCCTTGACATCTACAAATAACACTGAAATCCAGGACATAAGATACCAGAAACAAAGTAGCTTTTATTTATTTGGAATGGAACAAATCTAAACCACCAGATAGCAGTTAAGAGAGACTTTTCTCCAAGACAGATCAAACAAAAATTTTTTAGTTAACTACCAAATCGGTAACTTTATCTTTCTTTGAAAGCATGTTCATCTTTTGTTATTGTTTTCCAGCAATTATCCACTAGACTTGGATAAAACTAACCTCCCTACGTGAAAATGCACATGCTATACTGGACTTTCGAAGGTTACCCATTTCTTTTATTACTCCTGTTTTATTTAATGAGACCTTTTCATATTTTATCTTTTGGGCTACCTTTCTTTAATCACCATTTTCCTCTTTTTTTTTTTAACTGAATGTGTAATTTTTGGAAAGTATTATCTGGAAACATTAGAAGTGTAGTAATTAGTTGCTTCCGTGTGTCATAGTTGGGAAATACATACAAATAGCAGTATTTTTATTTTCATAGAGAAGGGCCAGTTTGTTTTTTGTTTCTTGCAAGTTTAAGTCTTTGGATAGGATTACTTTACTGCCATATTATGTACAGGCTGTTTAAATATCATGTGATATGTTGCCTTTTATGAGTAAAATAGTTAAGACCAGCAATCTCCAAATTAAATCATCCCTAGAATTAGGTACTTCTTTCCAAAACAGAAAAGTGTTTAGGCATTTCCAAAAACAAAACACTAAACAGGTATTTTTTCTTTCCTTTTATATTTCACTCTGTGCAGCAAATTGGTTGTTCTTATTTTTGCTTTGTTGTGGTTTTGTCGTTGATTTTTTTTCTGAGAAAGAAATTGCGAATTGTGGTACAACAAGTTTGTTAGGTTCTAAACAGATCACTAGCCAGTTCTCTTGAAGAAAGAATATAGCCCCATCTGAACTAACCTGAAAATTATAGTGTACTAAAAAGCACTGATAAGAACTCTTCGAGTTTTTTTCTTTTTCCTGTCTAGTTACTCATTTACTCACCAGAAGAAATGGGTATTGCTTTGTTTGAGATAGTGTTCTTAATGCTTAGTGAGCCTTAATTTTAAGATGACTGATGACTGAGATGATGCATGGATTTTAATAGTTCTGTCAGTCAGTTCCTAAACAAGTCCTGTCAGCAAAGGAATAATGATTAGAATGAAAATAACAATACCAAACCATTATTATCTTTCACTAGATTCTGAAACATAGCAAACATCTATATGGGATGTCAAATTATTAAATTCTAATGTGAGTTTGATAGCTTAGCTGCACACATGCAGATGACTTTAATTATCTTTATATACACAATTAATGTATAGCCTTCTAATCTGTGAGCACAGTAGTTAAGCAGCCCCAGAACGCCATTCTTTAACATATAAAAATGCAGTGATGTCTTTTGCTGTGCAAAAACCTTTTAATAGCATGTGGTCCCAAGCACTGATTCTTTGTATTGTTTCCCGTGCAGTCTGGGTTTTGTTCATAAATTTTTTTCCTACCCCTATGTCTTCGAGGGGTCTTCCTATTCTATTCTCCAGTAAATTTAATGTTTCTGTTTTAATGTTTAGATCTTTGATCCACTTTGATTTGAGTTTAGTACATGGTGAGAGACATATATCTACTTTTAATTTTCGACATGTGGTTAGCCAATTTTTCCAGCACCATTTGTTAAATAGGCTGTCCTTCTTCCAGTGAGGGTGTTTGGCTTCTTTGTCA
>PVJO010034938.1:0-10427 GCA_004026905.1 Hystrix cristata | reverse complement strand
AGGTCGAAGAACCTCTGCAAATGAATCATCTCTCAGCACCACGAAAGCTACCATGAGGAAATGTCACCACTCTGTTGCTAAACTCTCCTAGCTCCATTTGGATATACCGGTGCCAGAATCACACTGTATAAATTAGTGATGCTGTTGAGTAAGTCTGGTAGTGTAAACTCTTCTGAAAGATTGTCATACTTCCATATGAATTTTACAATTATGTTTTCACTTTCCAGAAAAAGACTTGCTGATATTTTGACTGAGATTTTGATAAATTCATACATACATTTGGAAGGAGGCGATGTTTTCATATGTTGTAGGTTTCTAATCCATGAACATAGTTCACACAAATCATACAATTTTTTTTTCATTTTACAATTTTACAGTTGTGTGTTGTGTCTTGTAGATCTGAGATTAATTTCTCAGCAGTTGAGTTTTCATATGACTCCAAATTGTATCTCCACAGACTTGAAGAAAATTAATTGAAACACATACTACTAATAAAGGATATAGTTTATGGAAAATACAGAGTGAACCTGTAAATAAATAAGAAAAAAGTCAGCAAGCCCGATGCAAAAATTAGGCACAGTATTTGAAGAAGAAATATTTAAAAAGAGAATACCATAGCCAATAAGTATCTGAAAGGTATTCAACTTCATTACCTTATGTAAATAAAAATTAAAATCATAAACAGATATCACATATTTACCAAGATGACCAAATCTAAGGTGATATATAAAGGCAAGTATTTGTGAAAGAGAAACGAGAATTCTATACATTGCTAATCAGAGTGTAAATTTTTGTACCACCTCAGGAGGATTGTTTGTCACAACATACAAGTGATGATCAAAAAATACAGCATGGTGTATGCTTAGTAAAAAAAGTGATTATAGGAAAATACACATTGCCATATTGCATTAATCTGCCTCCAAACACTCCTCCTTGCTCAGACACACTTATCCCATCATTCTTGGCACTTTCTGATGCAGTTCTGCAAATTCTCTTTTGACAGTGTCTGTTGTGGCTGCCTTGACATCTTGTATCAGTTCAAAACATTTTCAGGAATTTCTGTCAAATAGAAACATTGTGATGTGTCTTTATGCACTTTATTCACTAGATCCAGCGCTACGAAACTTTTGGCTCTTCCCTAAAGTCAAAATGACTACTAAAGGTAAACATTTTGAATCTATTCACATCATACAAGCAGCCACAACAGCATAACCAAAGACACTTATGAAGAGGGGCTTCCAGAACTACTTCAGAAAGTAGCAAGAACAATGAGATAAACCTGTTTGAAGTGAAGGGAGGGTATTTAGAGGGAGATTGGTGGCAAAATGGCCATATGTCTTTTACTTTAATAATTTCTAAAAATTCAAATATCCACTGTGTTTTTTTTTTTAATCAAATCCCATACTGCAGTTGAATATGCATAGCTTACTGAACTAATTCCAGAATACCATTTTTCAGAATTTGTCTCCTAGGACTTTCTCCATTATTGTCCAGTATCAGCTGGAATCCAATCAAGACACATAAAACACACCAGTAATTTGAATCTGGGAATTTTTACATAAAGCATATGAGAATATCCACTAAAGGAGGATAAAATAGAATCTTACAGATTGTCCTGAGGCCCAGAGAACCTCCTTTGAAGAAGCAGCAAATTTGAGGGAGACTCCTTCCTGAAGGCTGAGTCTGCCCTCCCTAGCTCCAGTGTGGCTACTACTCCCCACTCAAGGGGAGCCCTTTACTGCGTTGTTAGGGCAGACTTGATCCACAGCTGTGGGACGGGGACAAGGCTGGAAAGTAAGAAACCGACGAGAAGGTAAAGATGGTACCCTGGGTTACCCTTTGCTAGAGCTGACTCACAGCTAACAGGCAAAGCCTGGTGAGTGGGAAACTCTCGGGCCAGTGGCAGCAGACAGACCCTGCTAAACCAGAAACTGAAGGACGGAGTTGGTAAACAAAGCTTACCTGCGATCTCACACTGCACTGGCGCTTCCTATACCAGCACCCCCACTTCCAGAGCATAAACACATTCGGCACCTCAGAAAGAGATGGCAGACACTGCTGTGAAGGGTTCTCCAACACCTTTACTGACAAATTCTAACTGTGTGCCAATGGCGCAAGAAGAACATGTCCAGTTTCATATCCAATACCACGAAGCATGGCAAATTCACACCCAATACCACAAAGAGTTGGGGCTGAGAGACAACCGATTAATACTTGTATAAGGAAATATATATTTACCGTGCCAATTTCATAAATAAACTATCAGAAAAAACTAAGTAGTCACAAAAGGGTGTGGATTTTGAAAGTACAGTACCTGGATGAACACAGGCCTGACTACTAACTGGGAAATCCTTCGCCAGGGCTCTGTGTAAACAATCTCCTGACAAGGTCTCCCAGGATTAGTCTGAAGACACTGTTGGGGTGGCCATCTTAATGCTTGAAGGTGATGATCGCCTAATGTACATAAAGAAGACATACTAAAATCTCCTAAGCAGAGTATTGACAAAGGGGTTAGAAATGAGGATATGAGAATGACAGCATTGTCTCATGATACTCCCAGAAAACCTTCTTCCTTATAATGCCTCCAAATGACACTAGAGGCCAAAGTTTTACTTAACAAAAAAAGGTTTATCCTGCATAAGAAAGACCTTGTAATGCCATAGTGAGTATATAGCAAACTGTATGCATTCTCCAATATTTCCTGAAAAGGATCTGTATAGATTTTACAGAGAACAGCAAAAAGAGAAGTACCCAGTTCATCTAAGGTATGTGATCAAAGTTGACCTCGAGAGTAGGTTTTATGTATCACCAACATGGTCTGTCAGTTATAGAAGTTAAACGATAAACAGAGTCCTAGCTAAGCCCATTGTGTGGTGGTACAATGCATCCATGGACCCATCCTCTGGTTCTCTTTGATGTCTCTGAGTGAATATTTGGGCTGGGTAATGTCTACCAGCTGGTAAGTGCTCACATTACTTTCCTGTCCTTTAGGATAAGATACGCTATAATAAAGACCTGAAACTGCCAGTCCCCATTTCCAAGGAAGCAAGTCTGTAGCAATTCAGAATCAAAAAGCATTGAGTGCCACTATCGAAGACGAAAGGTTTCAGAAGCAGTGCTTTTACTCCATTGAATTCATTTGTTTGGACCTTGAAACACACACACACACACACACACACACACACACACACACACACGCAAGCACGCACACACACGCAAGCATGCACACACACACAATTTGGTGGCTGAGATAAAATATTGAGGATTTAGCTTAGTGGTTTTACCATTACTCCCTGCATTAGTACCGCATTTCAAAAGAGCTTAACTTTTATATGAAAGGATAACAGTAAAAGTTCACTTTCTTGTACTAATAGGGATATTAAATCTTTCTTCTATCACAATGTAATTTAAAGGGAACTTGATCTTAATAATATTCCACACAGTATCATGCTGTTTATCTACTAGTGGTGTTCTAATAATGGGGTGTGATAAGCAAGATGTGGCATGTATTCTGGACACCAAAATGGTATGAATTTTTAAGGGTCTGAAGATCAACAGTGTCCTGAGTTACATCATCCAAAGTAAAAAACAGTAGTTATACATAATATGTCTTCTAAGATGTACAGTGTTTGATGGACTAATTTAAAGATAGTGTACACAAAACTCTGGAAAAATCACATTTCTCATATCACGTGCAAGATTTCCAGTTTGAGTGGGGCCAAGAACAAGGTAGGAATTACCTGTGTTTTAAATTGCCATACATCTAGGGCCATGTGACCTGTACCTCCAGAGATTTAAAGGCATCTGTGGTAGCTATGCAAAAGGTAGAGTTGAATTTCAGGGCAATGTAAGTTAGAAGCTAGAGCTGGACTTCTGCATTAAAATAATAATTTTAAAAGTTCACCTAAAAAAGAGTTCCTGACATATCAGTGATCGGCCCTGGTAGGGACAGAGGAACTGACAATTCAACACTGAGTGACTACGCAATTGGAGCTGCATATCAGGAGTTGGTCAGATGCAACAAGACATAAATTTAGGCCTGCAAAGGAGCCACCTATTATCTGCTGGAAACGGCACACCTGAGATAAGGATGGAGCACATCCGAAGGACATATGTAAATTGAATGAATTAAGTGGCCGATCTCCCCAGTCACTTACTTTCATCACTCTGATGGGCTCTCTTAATTCACACTTCTGACCTTAATGGAACTTTCCCTACACCCTGCCAACACAGGAATTAAAAACTCAAGTTGGCATATGGAAGGTTTAGCATGGTACTCTGTGCAGGTCAAAAATGGATTGCATGAGCCCTAAGTGACAGCAAAAAGAGCAAATTCTCCTGGCAAGCATCGTTTAGAGCAGGGCACTGATGATTCACTTTCTCTGGACTGAACTACAGGCAAAGATCAGGAAATACTCAAACTTCCCTGCACTGTCAAACAGCTCAGCCGTCTTGACCAAAGCCTGAAAGCAGAAACACTGGGAATACTGGAGATGAGACAGTTTAGCATAAAACACGTAGTTAGATAGATGGCCAGGAAGACAGAGTGGAGACAATGTTTGGTAGACATGGAGGCATGCTGTCCATTTCCTTTTCCAAGGAAGGTTTGCTCACCCAGCTATCAGCAGCAACTTCTAGCTGTCAGATGTTTCTATGGCCCAGAAACCCATTCAGCTTCCTCCCTCCGCCCCTGGAGATGTGAATGAAAATTTCTGCATGAGGCCTCTCCTGGCTAATACGTATATCTAAAATCAGGCACCCCCTTTGATACTTTTCTTCCCCCGGCTTTATCACACTTAAGCTAGTCATCATGAAGTATTTTGTGCAATTTTTCTAGTGCATCTAATTTATTGTTCATTTCTCCCAAAAAAGGTTAGGGTTAGCTTGTGTATTCTGATCCCTTGAAAATGGACCTTGCAGAAAAGCAGCAGTGTTTTCTACCCAGGACTTGGAGCAAAAGGTCCTGGTAAATTGCGAGGCTTGAACTGTAGCCCACCACACCATCAAACACAGAGTTGCTGCCCATCTCTCTTAGATTACTGGTGCTATCTTGAAGGACGGGGAGAAATCAAACTTTTACTCTGTCAAATTGCTTTTTTTTTTCTTGTCCCCAAGCTTTTAATGGATATGTACTTTGAAATCATGATATAGTTTGAAATCCCCACAGTTGGAGTTCAAATTTGTTATCCAGGATGGCTAGATATTTTCACTGTTTTAGTATAAAAATGGTACAGAGAACACATGCATTTAAGCACTAATGATCCTAGGTACTGTTTGGACATTTTCCTTTATTTTCAGAACATCTTCTACAAATGAATTCATGAATTTCCATAAGATTTTATTTATGGCTCTATCCTCAGAACTTCAAGAAAATGCCTGTTCACAGAAAGGGTCAAAAAAATTGTGAATGCTTATTTGTTTATGTCTTTGGGGAATCTCTATACTGTTTTTCATAATGGCTGTACTAAATTATATGTCTTAGATTTAAAAATTTCTATTTTGTGTTTTGCTCATTTTTCAATCTGATTACTTGGGATGCAAGAATGGTTCTGGGTGCACAATTGATATATATGACACACCATGTTAACTGAATGAAGGACAAAATCTATATGATCATGTAAGTAAGCATAGAAAAGCATCTGACAAAATTCAACATTCCTGCATTGAAAACAAACAAACTAAACACTCAACAAACTAAGTATGGATGGAATTCACCTTATTGCAATAAAAGTCATTCATGACAAAGCCAGAGCGTACTGAATGGGAAAAATGTTGAAAGCTTTTTTTCTTTAGTATCTGGAACAAGATAAGGATGCCCAACTTCACTACTTCTAGTCAACACAGTACCAAAAGTTCTACCCAGAGAAATTAGGCAAAGAAAAAAGTAAAAGACATCCAAACTGTAGAGAAAAAACTTAAATTGTACCTCTTTTCAGATACAATATTATATATGGAAAATCCTAAAGATTCAGTTTTAAAAAAAAAAACCTTTTAGAACAAATATACAAATTCTGTAAAGTTTCAGGACACAAAATCAAAATGCAAAAAATCCCAAAAATCAGTAGTATTTAGAGACAGTAAGAGCAAATGATTTGGCAAAGAAATTTTTAAAAATTCCATTTTCAATAGATAGTAAGAAAAGGACTCAAGAATAAATTTAACTAGGGAGAAGATGACGAAAGTTTCTAAAACAATTCAAAGACTGTACCTCTTCCCTCCTAATTTAAACAATCAGAAGACCTTGAACTGACACTTGAACTCTGGAGAGTTAGTGGAGATACAATCTGGAGTAAGAGATTAGCCAGTATCTTGGATCCTGACCTACACTTCCAGGCATTTGTGTTAGGGGAAGCACTTACACATTTAAATCATATATTCTTTATTCAAAACCTAAGAGTGATTCAGACCTAAACCAAAAACTAAACCAAATTAGAGTCACTTATAGGAAAATGGATTGACCTGGAAAATATAACGTTGAGTGAAATAAACCAGACTTGCAAATTTGAATACCATATGGTGTCCCACATTCAAGTGAGGCAAAATACAAACAAAAGAAAATGGTAAATAATGGATGCGAAAGGACAAGGGGACAGAGCTCACCCGATAGGCAAAGGCTCCAAGGGAACAAGAAGAGGGCAAAGGGGGAGGGGAATGAGGATTAAGAGGAATAAAGATAGCCTCTTAAAAAAACAAGAACCTAAGAACCCAAATTTAAAACAGTAACACATACACTAGATACTACAGTCAACTTTATGTAGCTGCAACTTAATACTGCATCGATGTGGTTGCTTACATTGCTCATCGTTATAAGAAAAAGGCACAATGTACTATGATCTGTAAGTTTGTGCAGTGTTCTGTAAATTTGTGTAATTTTGGATAAATTTCTATAAAAATCTATTTAAAAAATTGTGAACGCATTCATGCAGCCTTCAGAGTTCCCAGCCTGCAAATAGTAAGTAACACAGGATATGCTCAATAATACTTGGTGGCTGATGGATCATCCTGATGATCCTACTAAAATGGCACTAAAGGAAGGCTTAGACAAAATAATGAGGTACCCACAAATAAAATGCACGGAAGTCAGGAGCAATAAGTTTTTAAATGAAAGGGACAATAAAAGTGACCCTCAGGAGAGGGGAATCACAAAGACAGTAATACCAGAGGCAGAGAATTTTTGGAGCCATGTCAGGAGCTACTTGCCACATCATTCATTTCATCTCTCTCAACACATTTTCCCTTCTCTCCTTTTATCTCTCTCCATCTCTTTTGCATGCACACACACTCATACGCACACATGCACACATGCATACACACACACCCCGAGTTCTTCTCCCATAACTGCTGAATTTGCTTTCTCAAAATCACTGATGTTTAGAGGCTGCTAAGTCCAAAGCCAAGTCTGAGCCCTGAGTTTTCCGGTGCCAGTAGTAGTATTTGAAATAGTGGATTAATCCTTCCTTCTTAGTAAACTCTTTTCGCATGTCTTCCAAGATATCACTTCCTATACTCTGCTTGACCTCCCTTTACCACCTCCGCTGTTACACCCCTTCCTGGTCCTTGTCACATACGATAGTGCCTTAGGACTCAGCCTTGACCTATTCTGAATTTACACCTGTCAGTCACACTTGTACTGTAGGCTTATTTGTCTAAATGCCTGATATCTCTATTTGGTTGTTAAATGGAAATCACAGTGCAAACAAATCCAAATCTGAACTGCTGGGCTTTGCCCACTAAAACGTGCCACTGCTTCTGCTATATCAGTTAATGAAAACTATATGCTTCCATTATTCATAAAAATCCCAAAGTCTTTGATGCACATCTTTCTTTCCAATCCAAACACTATCCCAGAAATGCAGTTTTCTGCAACAATCACAATGAAGGGCGAGTCTGCTTGTCATGTCTCACCTTCTCCTGTACCCCAAGCCTCATTCCCAGCACCATCACCTCTGATGTAAGCTGCCTTATCAGTCTCTAACTGGCCACAACCTTATTTCTTCCTATTAGCAACACAGCAAACAAAATGATACTCGAAAAAAATGGAAATCAGATCATGTTATTCTCCAAGCTTCTCATGTCACTAAAAATAAAATTAGAAGTATTTACAATAGCCTACACTGCCTCAAATAAACTTTCTTACCTCATCTCCTGTTCAATCTTCAATGGTTAACAGTGCTTGAGTCACCTTGGTTAACCACGATTTACTGAGCACATCCATGAACCACAGGGCTTATTCGGGTGGGTTATTCCAGGGGGCTTATCTTTGCCATAGGTTCTATCCATGACCTACCCTTTCTGACCTTTTTCCAGAAATCTGCATCCCTACCACTTTGTTCCAACCTTTATGTTCCCTTCTCACCGTCGCCTTTACAAATCTCTAGCATGCAACAGAATCCCCCTCCTACTTCAGCAGTGAGACTCTTCCTTTCTCTGCTTGTATCTTTTCTTTTTTCTTTTTTTTTCTGACGCCAGGGATCGAACTCAGAGCCTTGTCCTTGCTTGGCAAGCACTCTAACCACTGAGCTAAATCCCCAGCCCCTCTGCTTGTATCTTATAAATAGCAATATCATATTCTGGCATATCTTTTAACTTACTCATTTCTTGTACAATTTATTATCTAATTCTAACTGCTATAATAAACCTTGGTGGAAGTAAGAATTTTTTTAACTAGTTTTTTCCAAATGCTTTGAAGTATCTGACATGTGCAGTGTATTTTATCAATATTTTTTGGATAAATGATGGGTGAATGGACAAGTGAATGAAACGTTTTTCTTTTCTATCTTGTGAAATTTCAAACAAAGGGTAGGCTCGGGATCTTTAATTAGTTCTATCCCCTTTAATATTTAAAATATTAACATGAAGATGTCCACAGCAAATTACAAAATTTCTTTAAAATGATCTTAATATATTGACCTAAATTTGCAAGCATTGCACTGTCATTTCTTTTTGTCTGTAATAATGCCATGACTTCAGAGTTAGGCTACCAAAGTAGTTCCATAATGAGAAAATTGGGCCTATTAAGTGTTTTTAATATATCAGCTAGAAAAAAACAATTTAGAAAACCAACATGAAATGAGTGAATAAAATTTGAAATTGAAAGTCATGGGTTATGATTTCAATTATTTAAGAAAAGAGCTCTTTTGATTTATACTTTATTCCTGGTATATTATGTAACATCAGACTTTTTTATCATATTAACTTAGGCATTACTTTGACTTAGATGTATAATATTCTCCATAAGAAAAAGGATAAGCTTTAGCTTTACAAATAAATGCACTCCAAAAGTTCTCTCTCTCTCTCTCTCTCTCTCTCTCTCTCTCTCTCTCTCTCTCCCCCCTTTCCTGCTTTCTTCATTGCTCCACCTCCATAGCTTGAAAATCTGTTTATGGTAAAATAATGACATATTGAGTTTTGTGGATGAAAATATTTTAATTCTACTACCCTCCCTAGAAACTTAACTATGTCTTGCAAAGAACTGCGTTTGCTGTTAGAATCGTGATACGTCACAATGCTCGTCTCTTGATTCTTTTACCTCACTCACCACCTTTGTGGCAGCATGTGTGAGATATGATCACCAAATATGTGAATGTTTTGATTAAAAATGTATTACACACTTTCATTAACCCTCCTCGACATACCCCACTCACTTTGAACACACTGTGTCATTGTTTCTGTGGTCCCCTGAAGCAGCGCTGGAAGTCCTCCTTTGTGTCTTTAGCTGTGCTGTCTTGGCTGCCTCTAGGTCCTGAATTGATTCAAAACTTTTACCTTTCATGGTCCTGTTGACTTTGGCAAAGAGCCAAAAGTGTAGTGTGCCAGATCTGGTGGATAATGTGGATGAGGACTCACTGTAATGTTTTATAAGTGTGACTTTCTTTTGGACAACACACAGCAGCAGCATTCACTGGATTTTTGATCAATGACATTCAGGAAAGATGATTTCCAGAACTGCTTCAGAAGATGGCAAAAATTGTGGGAGAAGTATGTTCAAAGTGAGAGGGCATATCTTGAAGATGATTAACGGCAATGTCAAAATACTGCTTTTACTATAGTAACATTTTAAATTCATACATGCATGGTATATTCTGCTCAGATTTTGTACATTTTAGTGACTTTATCATGCTCTTCAGTCACACAATTTCAAAGTTTTTATCTACATTCTTCAAAGAAACATTGATTGTGTACTAAACTAGTTTTTAAATGACACAAAAGTGGGAAGGATGTCAAAGAAGTGAAATACAGTACAAACTGAAACACAATGACATTTAATCAGGATACTGAAAAGACACAACACACTGATAAACTTGTACTAAATGGGAAGTTCTTTGTGTGGTCACTTTATGACCCTGTTTATAACCCTGTGCCGGGAAGTTCTTTGTTCCAGGAGAAAAACCTCCAACTTACAGCACCCCCAAGGCTCCAGGAAGAAG
>PVJO010034937.1:0-10952 GCA_004026905.1 Hystrix cristata | reverse complement strand
AACAGATGCTGAATTAATACTAACTAAAAGTAATCAAGGAGAAAAAGAACCACAGGCCACATCGGAACTTCTCGCCATTACCATGCTGTTTTCATTATCTCACCAGTGCAGCTTTGTTTTAAAATCCTGTTTTTAAAATCAGGAAGTGTGACAGCTCTACGCCTTGGGGTTGAGCTTTCAGGATTATTTTGGCTATTCAGGACACCATGGTGGGTTTTCTGTTTGTGCAACGACCATCACTGATTTTCCTAAGGACTGCACTGACTTACTTCGGGCAGTGCTGTGACCCCCTACAACGGTGACTCTTTCCATCGATGAATGGCAGCTGTCCTTCCATTTATTAGGTCTGCTTCAATTTCTTCCTGGAAGGTCCTGAGCCCAGACAGAGGCCCAGACTGGACCACATCGTGTCCACCCAGGGATCAACATGCACCAGGAGGAGCTCAGACTGCAAGAAGGGGCCGCACTCCAACCATGGCGACCCTAAACAAAGCCCAGAGCTCATGCTCTGCACAGGACAAGAGGCGCAGCAGACCCGGGAATCTGCCAGGCCAGGAATACAATGAAGTCAGGGCCACGGACTAGATCCTGAGCTACAGGAAGCCCGAGAAGGAGGGTTCCACCATGACAATGATGCCTCTGCCTGCAGCAGCCCCTGCCAACCTCAGTCCTCCCCCAGCACCCCCACAGCTCCACCCTGCCACCACTGTCACCTTCCTGCCTCTAAACTTCAGCTGCCCGAGGACCAGGCATGAGGGCAATGGGCGCGGAAGAACCTTCATGCCTGCCCATCCCCCCGTGTGGTGCGCACGCAAGACCCGGACTCCCAGCACAACCTCGGGCCGTAGTGAGACCCGGGCTCCACCACCAGAAGGAAACTCTATGGTGAGCCCCTCTACAAGCAGGAATTGGGGACAGCAGGGTGGACCTGGAAGCCTGTCGCCATTATTCTACGAGCATGCTGCTTCCTGCAGCCAGGAAGACTTCCCGGATTCCAGTGATGCAGTGGAGAGCTGAGGGGAACCTTTAAAGCAAGCAAGCAAGCAGGGTGTGGGGGGGGGGTGTCAAGCCAAGTCATGCTTCCTGCGTATTTTATTTGTAAAGTCTTTTTAATATTTTTAATCGACAAATCATGATTCTATACATGTGTGGGTTATAATGAAAAGCTGAAATATATGTACACAATGCAAAATGAGTACATCGGCTAATTCACATACACAGAACCTCAGAAAAATAAATACTATACAGTCTCACTTCCAGGTGGAATCTAAGTTGAGCTCATAGAAGAAGAAAGCAGGGTGATGGGCGCTACAGGCGGGGAGGGGTGAGGGGAGCGGGGAGCTGCTGGCGAAAGGGCACAAAGTTTCAGACTGATGGAGGAGAAAGTTTTCAGGTCTTCTGCAGGGCAGGAGAAGTACTCAAAATGCCTAAGAAGAGGTTGGGGAGCGCTCTAGCTCAAGTGGTAGAGCGCTCACCTAGCAAGTACATAAAAACCCATCTAAGAAAACCAATTTCATTTTGAAGAGAAGGAAGGCCTTGAGCGCCGTGAGTCCCAAGACCACGGGTGGGAAATCGGCCAAATGTGGACTCACACGGAGGAAGGCGTACAAACGACAGCACAGGAGTCATCCGAGGGCACCTGCGCCGTCCCTGGCATGTCCTGCGGGAGCTGGTGGGAGGCCTGGAGCACCCGCGGGCCTCTATGCCCTGCGGGGGCAGCCCAGAACCACCGCACCACAGTTTCCCCTGGACACCTCCCCAGTGCTGCTCTTGTCTCTTCTTCCCTCTTCCTGGGCAAGGGGAGAGGTCCTTAGTCAACTACTGTTTCTCCCACATCTTATTTAAGATGGATGCAGGTATTTTGCTCTTTAGCATCCTCCTTGGACAGGCTTCAGTCTGAGCACTGGGTAGGAATGTGCTACATGGTCTTAAACCGAAAAATTAAACCAGAAAGAACTCTTGGCCAGCATATCCCCCAGCGCAGACCACCTGCCCATCAGTCACTCAGGAGCACCAAGTATCAAGCCACCAGGGCAGCACAGTGCTTGTGCTAAAGTAACCCTCGCTGCAGTGGGCAGCGGCCCCAAAGCTCAACAGCAGCAGCACCGACAATTCAGGTGGCCAAGGAGAAGCACGGTACTCCCCTCAAGGGGAAAGGTCAAAGCTCTTAACTTAGTAAGGAAAGGGAAAGAGTCACAGGCTGAGGTTGGTAAGATCTTAGGCAAGAGCAAATCTTCTATCCATGAAACTGTGGAGCAGGAAAAAGAAACAGGTGGGTGTTGGGGTTTTTTTCTGTTTTGTTTCTGGTGGTGCTGGGGATTGAACCCAGAAACTTGTGCATGCCAGGAATGTGCTCTACCACTCAGCTACTCAGTCTTACTTCCCTGTTTCCTGTTCCACCTTGTCTTACTTCCCTGTTGCTGCGACACAAACCCCGACACCCGCAGTTTACAGGAGGACGGGTTTATTTTGGCTCATCTTTACAGTGCACAATTAAGGTGCAGGGTCAGCCTGCTCCAAGAACAAACAGCACTGCAGAGGGGTGGAATAGGAAGGGAAGAGCCAGGGAGGCACACCCTCCAGGCCACACCCCCCCACTATTGCCGCTTTCCCAGACAGGGCCCACCTTCTCACAGCAAGTCAGCTAGACCACTTTTCAAAACCCAGTACTACTAGTCCCCGAGACATGGCAGGGGCATCTAGATTGAAACCATAACACACCTCAAACTGTAAACATTATACCCACGGCACACGAGAAATACTCAATTAAGGTGGGAAAAGACATTCAACTTTAGCCAAGCACCTGTAACCCAATACTCTGGAAGGCTGAGGCAGGAAGATCACAAGTTTGAGCCCAGTCTGGGCAACCTAGTGAGACCTTGTCTCAAAAAACACATATATCCCAGCACTCGGGAGGCTGAAGCAGGAGGATCGCCGTGACTCGACCCTCTGGGATACATAGTGAGTTTAAGGCCAGGGTGAACTACATAGGGAGACCGGATCTCAAAAATACAAAACAAAACAGAACAAAAATACATATCAAAAGGGTTAGAGATGCAGCTCAGTGTGAAGGTCCTGGGTTCAATTCTAGTACTGCCAAAAAAAGACATCAATTTGTGAGTGGAAGACACGAACGGAAAATGCACTCTAACAGACAGCAACAAGTTATGCCAGCAAGCACTGTACAGACAGGCAGACACTGCTTCACCACGAGAGTAACTCTTGAGAACTGTGCTATTGGGCGACTGCTGCCTTGTGCAAAGATCGCCAGGTATGCTCACGTAAACTAAGGTGATTACACAGTCACCAGGCAACACTCTGCAGAGACCACAGTCATAAATGCAGACTGCGCTGGCAAAAACATCTTCACACAGCCGGGCAAGTTTAGGGCAAGTTTTAGGGCAAGCCAGTAATCCCAGCACTTGGGAGGCTGAGGCAGGAGGACTGCCTCGTGTTCTAGGCCAGCCTGGGCTACACAGCAAGACCCTGCCTCAAAAAACCAAAAACACAAAACAAAAAAAATCATCACACAGCACAGGGCACCATGGAGTCCTACAGGATTTTTGCATCCGTGTATCTTCCATGGTGAAGGGGGACTACTGGACTGTGTTTCTTTGCTCCATATTCAGATTCAGATTCATTCATATTCCCTCTCCCCACTTCCTTGTCTTTCCTAGTAGTCTCATTTTGCTCAGATCGTATTGCAGATCTCCTTTAGCTCTCTGCCCACGGTTTCCTCTAGATCTTGGATCACATGGGAGATGGCTCATTTCATGTCTTTGACTAGTAATTCTACTGCCTGGGCTTTCCTCACAGACCTAACAATTCCCTGAGTGGACCATATTCTCTCCTGGTTTACATTCTGTCATGGAGGGGCGGGGGGAGACTGAGTCAAACTTGGTCCTCTGGGTCCACTACTTTTCCAAGTGTTCCTTACTGCTGTTTGCACGCTCACCGCCTCCGAGCACCCGCTCACAGGTAGCAGCCTCCCCTTTATGAAGCTCTCCTGGGCTGCTGTGATGTCCAACAGGCTACAGAGTCCAAAATACTCCATGTCAATCACTCTTTCCAACTTAATCTGGTGGAAGGACTGACCTTTAGGCCTCCCTGTTCTGCCCTTTTGCCAAATCTCCTCCCAGCCTGCAGTCCTAATTTAAACAGCCCATTGGATGTCGGGGCCTTGACCAAATCAGCCAATTCTGTACCACTGCTAATTCTCCGTGCACCAAGTGCCAGGCCTGTGCAGGACCAGTGGACAAACGCTCTCATTCTGCTTCCTAAGTTCCTTAACTGTCTTGGAAGCACAGCAGGTTACTAGAGGAAAGGGATTTGAAATGTGACAGAAGGAAATCTTCTAGAATCACAGCTCAGTCAAGGCACTGCTGATAGGACCGGAAATGAAATGTAGTCCTAAGAAATCAGGCGAGGTGGTGCAAGTCTGTACTCCCAGCAGTCGGGAGGCTAAGGTCGGAGGATGGCTGCCAGTTCGAGGTCAGTATGGGCTACAAAGTGAGGTCAAGGCCAGCCTGAACTACATAGAGCAACCCTGTCTCAACAACCTCTCCCCAAAGTACACAAATACATTTTCCCATGCTGGAGATTGCAGGGGCTGGGCTCAAATTTGCAATCCTCCTGCCTCAGCCTCCCAAGTGGGTGGGATTTTAGCTGTGTGCCACCGTACCCAACAAGGTTCTTTATTCTAGAAACAACTCCCGGGGTGGGGATTTAGCTCACAAGGCCCTGAGTTTGATCTCTGGCACTGGACCAAAAGAAAAAAAACTCCCCACCGCTCTGAAGCTGCAGGTGGAGTTCTAATTCTGTGCCCAACACACATCAGAAGTTTAATTTTCTGCTGAACCATTTAATTTCCTTTGTTTTACTAGAAGCACATGTAAGAGAAAGTACAAAGAATGCTCTACACAGGGAAAGCAGGGCAGTTATCTTCTCTAATCTGCTCTCTCTGAAAACATCCCTTTGGAAGCGACTAATTTCTACCATCAGGATAAACTAGGACTCAGCAAGGCTGGTGACATTGCTATTCTAACAGCAGGGCTCACTGACAAGCTCTTTGTCTAACCCCAAGCGAGGGGCCAGTGGGCGGGGCGCAGGCGGGCAGGGGGCTGGCCGCACCGGCGCTCACACCCCTCCAGGCCCGAGGGCAGGAGCTCCAAACCCTGTCATCTTCTCGCCACTCCCGCTAAGTATCCAATACAAGCAGATCATCACGGCAAAAAAATCACTGAAGCAGGAAGACCGCCGGCCGCGCGCAGCCGCCTCCAGTCCCGCGAGCGCCACACCGGCCAACCGCCGCCGCCAGCAGGCTGCACGAGCGAGGCGGGCGAGGCCCCCTGCACCCGCCGCCCAGGGCAGCAGGGGGGACGCGGAGAGGAAAGTTCTGGCGGCCGAAGTCCGTGGCGCT
The DNA here is from genome assembly GCA_004026905.1 of Hystrix cristata. Taxonomy (NCBI): domain Eukaryota; kingdom Metazoa; phylum Chordata; class Mammalia; order Rodentia; family Hystricidae; genus Hystrix; species Hystrix cristata. The sequence continues at coordinate 5,533 of PVJO010034937.1, read as the reverse complement.
GTGAAATGGTTCAACGTCAGAACTGGATATGGATTTACAAATCGAAAGGACACCACGGAAGATGTATTTGTGCATCAGCCTGCCACCGAGAGAAGCCCGCGGAAACACCTGAGCGCGTGGGAGACCGGAGACTGGGGAGCTCGAGGTGGGGCAGGAGAAGAGCGTGCTGAAGCGGCCCACGCGACCGGCCCTAACGGATCCCCGGGAAGGGGGTGGGCTGCTCCTGCAGGCGCCCTGGGGCTCCCCGCAGGCACGCGGGGGAAGAGGCAGGAGGAGCGGAGCAGTGGAGGATGCGGCCTCCCGCGGCTGCCTGGCGGCTCCCCGGTCCGTTCTGCCCTCAGGACCCGCCGCGGCGCTTCTCGCCGCACCACGTGGCACAGACGCGGACCGCCCCGCCGGATCTCCCCTCGCCGGCAGGACGCAGGCTGGCGAGATGGGCACGATGAAGGCCGGAGTCCCCGACCCTCGCCCGAGGTTCCGCAGAGGACCCCTCGCCACCGGCCGGTAGCACCCATCGGAGAGGCTGAGGGTTAGCAAGCGCCGATGCCCTCCGCGTCGCCCGCCCCACCCCCGCCCCCGCGTCCTCCTAATGCTGCTCCGCAGGAGGGCAGAGATGGAGGCTGCCAAAGTGCCAGCTGAGAAGCCCGCTCTGCAGCCCAGCAGCACAGTGACGAGGGATGCTGGCTCCAGGGCACCTTCACGCCAGCAAGGTGACCTAAAGAATTAATGACCATTCAAAAATAATTGGACGTTAGGATGTTTGCTGTTATTTGACAAACTAACTGCAACAGAAAGATGTCAGCAAGTATTTCCAGCCAGCTGCAAGCCCCAAGGCCTGCTCAAGATACAGGAGAGCTGCGTGTGTGTGTGTGTGTGTGTGTGTGTGTGTGTGGTGTGTGTGTGTGTGTGTGTGTGTGTGTGTGTGTCTCCCGTTTCAGCCACCACTAGGTTTATCTTTTTTCCTGGTTTCTACTGTTTGGTCATAGAAAGAAGAAATGTGACTACTACACGGGGAGAACCCCAACCAAATCTGAAATTAGTATATAAAGAGTAAATGCTTCTTTTCCTTTGTTGTGTATTTTGGATGCTGGTGCTAAACTTCTAAGTGTCCCAATTAAACAAACAAAAAAGAGAAACATTGGGGTTGGGGATTTAGTGCTAGGAAGCACAAGGCCCTGAGTTTGAGCCCCAGCACCCAAAAACACAAACAAAGGAAAGCAAAAGTGCATATACTAGGGATGGGGGGGTCTACCAAAATACAGATCTTGGGCTTGGCTGACTTACAGGCATCATCAGTAAGCACTCTGATGTGTGTGTGACACACACATATACACACACACATCAGTATCTTCCTGTCAGCTCCATATTATTGTGCCTTCTGTTTTATAAACAGAACGTAACATTCTTCTAATGTCAGTGAAGTTGTAGCATCAGTTTGAGATCAGTAAGAATTTAAAGAAAAAGGAACTGGATACGCTGAGGGCAGACATGGTGAGATCTGTAAAAACAAATGTGGGGCTGGGGATTTAGCTCAGTGGTTAGAGTGCCTGGCTTGCAAGCACAAGGCCCTGAGTTCGAGCCCCAGCACCAAAAAGAAAAGAAAAGAAATGTGGTACAGACTCTCAGACTGGAGACAAAAAGGACTCAAGCATCCTGAGGGTTTTGATTTCTAAAAACTAAAGTGACAATCTCTATAACCCGCATTAGTAAGAAATTCTGTAACCTTTTTTTATTAAAAACCAAAGTTCTTGCAGTCAAGAGTGAGGTGGCCATTGTGGGTGTGGCCAGCTGTGGGCAGTTAGTACTGGACATCGCAGGAGCCACTGTGAGGTCATGATGGGCAGCTATATAAGGCGCGGCTCGGATGGGGTCCTCATCCCGGAGAGCTCTTGTGGGCGATCTGGGATTTCTGTGAGGAGTGTTGGTTGATTTGATTGATTTGGTGGTGTGCAGAGTGGAAGATTTTGATTACATCGAGGAGTGTTGATTGGGTGTTTGATTTTGGTGGTGTGAGAATGTAGATTTTGGTTAGATCGTGATGTTCAGTGTGGGCAGTGCGTGTGGTAAGGGAACATCGTGGCTAGGCCTCACCACCAGCTCTCACAGACGCAGCCTCGAAGACTATGACGTGCTGGCCACCACTACCCAGGGCAGCTTTGGGCGGGTTCTGTTGGCTGAACATCTTGGCACAGGCACGCTGGTCACTGTGAAGGTGTTGGAGAAGGAGAAGCTAGACCTTCAGTATGAAAACATCATCCAGTTATTCAAAATTCAAGAAACAAAGGATGAAGTACACCTGGTGCTACAGCATGAGGCAGGGGGAACCCTGCAGCAATACATCTTGGGGACTGAGAGGAGCAGGCTGCTGGAGGAGGATGCCCGGAAGATATTCCGTGAGCTTGTAGGTGCTGTGAAGCACTCCCACGACTAGGGCATCATCCACGGGCACGTCTACTCCAAGAACATCCTGATGGACTACCTGGGCCACCCCAACATCAATGAGTTTGGGTCAGGGTTCAGGTGCCTTCCAAGGCAGGAGGTGACAGCAGTTGGGGGCACACTGAACTCTTGTGTCCCGGAAGTCTTCTTGGGCAGAAGGCATCGAGGCCCACTGATGGACATTTGGGCTCTTGGGGTGCTCTTATATGAAATGGTTGCTGGGTACTCCCCATTTCATGCACAGAAACAACTGCGAGGGAAACAGCAGGCCCTAATAAAGAAGTACTCCTTTCCCTACTACTTCTCCCCGGACCTCTGAAACCTTATTCAAAAGCTCCTGAACCCCAACCCCTGCTTGTGCCCAACATTCAACCAGATGTTGGAGCACGAGTAGCTCCAGAGTGGACCTTCCCCTCATCCTCCTGGGCTGCTCCCCATGAACTTAGCAATCCTGAACCTCATGGCTAAGAGGGGGTACAACCCACTCAAGGTGATGGACTCTGTGAGGTACCAATTGTGCAATAAACAGCCATATTCCTCATGCTGCAGGCGCACGCACAAAAGGGTTGCACCCTGAGCCTCGAGGTAAATATTGATCACCAGGATGTGGAGCCTGCCCCCCACCTCCCCTCCCCAAAAGGAGCGCCAGCCAGCCAGCTGTCTACACTGCTCCCTTCCTCCCTGTGAAGCCCTCACCACAGCGGTGCAACGGAGGCTCCCTGCCTTTCAACCTGTTCTGCCAGCTTAGCCGCACCGCTTCCAGCACAGCCTGCTAGTCTAGCCCTGCCTTATGCTGCAGGAGGTGGGGATCCTGAAGGACCTTCAGCACAAGAACATCAGCCAGTTATTAGAAATTATAGAAACGAAGGATGAAGTACACCTGATGCTACAGCATGAGGCAGGGGGAGCCCTGCAGCAATACATCTTGAGGGCTGAGAGGAGCAGGCTGCTGGAGGAGGATGTCCAGAAGATATTCCATGAGCTTATGTCCAGAAGGTGCCGTGAAGCACTCCTACAACTAGGGCATCATCCACGGGCACCTCCACGCCAAGAACATCCTGATGGATTACCTGGGCCACCCCAAGATCAGTGAGTTTGGGTCAGGGTTCAGATGCCTTCCCAGGGAGGAGGTGACCGCAGCTGGGGGCACACCCTACTCTTGTGCCCCAGAAGTCCTCTTGGGCAGAAGGCATCGAAGCCCACTGCTGGACATTTGCACGCTTCAGGTGATCTTGCATGAAATGGTGCTGGCTACTCCCCATTTCACGTGCAGAAACAACTGTGAGGCAAACAGCAGGCCCTGACATGGAACTGCTCCTTTCCCTACCACTTCTCCCAGGACCTCCGAAACCTTATTCAAAAGCTCCTGAGCCCCAACCCCAGCTTGCGCCTGACATTAAACCAGGTGTTGGAGCACGAGTGGCTCGAGGGTGCACCTTCCCCTCGTCCTCCTGGACCGCTCCCCAAGAGCACGAAGTTAGCAATCCTGAACCTCATGGCTAAGAGGGGGTACAACCCACTCAAGGTAATTGACTCCATGAGGAACAAATTATACAATAAAGAGATGGTGATCTTTCTTATGCTGCAGGCCCACGCAGAACAGGGTTGCACCCTGAGCCTCGAGGTAAACACTGATCACCAGGATGTGGAGGAGGCACCATCACACTTCGCCGAGCCTGCCCCCTCACCTCTCCTCCCCAACAGGAGGGCAAGCGAGCCAGCTGTCTACACTGCTCCCTTCCTCCCTGTGGAGCCCTCACCTCCTTGCTTTTCACCCTGTTCTTCCAGCTTAGCCGCACCACTTCTAGCACAGCCTGCCAGTCTAGCCCTGCCACTACCAGCACAGCCTACCTGCCTAGCAAGCCTGGCGCTGTCTGCAGGCAGGTGAGGTGATGGAATCCTCTCTTTCAGGCTCTGCAGGGTTTTCTCAGGTGCACTGGCTCCCTGCATACCCCAGGCAAGTGCCTCTCTGTCTGCAGATGCAGTGTGTGTGGGCCAGCAGGGTCCGAGGCCGCCCACAGAAGGCTGGTGGGCTTTATGCTCAGGTATCTGCAGACTCAGATCACCCACCCAGCCTTTAATTTGTGACTCCCAAAATTAGTGTATTTTTCCCGGAAAATAATTAAAACGTTCAGGTGTTTCTTTCTCTGAATAAGACAGCTATACTTTACTGTATCATTTCTCATGGATGTATTTTTGCCATTTTAGACTGACTTTTAAATTCATATTTACAGCCCTCACAAAGAGATGAACTTTTGCTATGGGTCTCGATTACATATATTCAGTTTCTCTCCTATCATCTGTGTAAGAAAAGCTTGTTGGGTTTTTGAAAAATTTATTTAGTGTGAAATAAGATTGTTTGTTGAAAGCATCAGCTCTGAAAGCGTTTCACTACTCCCTGTCAAACACGTCTAAGCGTTTTCCCACCAAGAGCATCCCGGTCTCAGCACTGATTCCAAACACTTAACACACATGGCACTCAGACATCCACGCCGCCTGTTGGTGGATTTCCCACTAGAGAACAATGGAAGGTGGGGTGCAGTGACATTCAGGGTGCACAAGTGACAGGGATGATTTCCCTGCCTTTCTAGGGAAGAATATACTCCACCAGAATAATTTTTTTTCCCTGGGGGGGGCGCTCGGAATTGAACTCAGGGCCTTGTGCTTGCTAGGCAAATGTTCTACCACTGAGCTAAATCTCCAACCCTCCATCAGAATTTTTGAGAAGACTATGTTGATTAATATTTTCTCCATGTACCTTCATTTTAAAAATTTCACTGTAGTGGACATGCCAGAAGCCCTTTCAACAGGGAAACATGTTAGGGCAAGGTGTTGTCATCTGTCCTGACAACATCTATGAATCAGACTTCCCACTGGTCGTTTAACTATTTTTATCAACAGATATATGTGAACTAATCCCCTTTTCTTTCTAGGAAGATGCAAAGGATATGAAGACAAGTGAACATGAAGGCCGTTCAGCAGTATCACAAGACTTTGCTTCCTCCACTGTGAGGTTGATCGGACGGAGACTCACACATGGGCTGCGTGTATCAGGGAGGGACAACAGCTCCAGATTGGTGAGTGTGCCCCTGGG
>PVJO010034936.1:0-10418 GCA_004026905.1 Hystrix cristata | reverse complement strand
CAAGGCAGAAAAGATTATTCAACATTACAGTAAAAAATTGGTGAAACTCAGAGTACATTGGTACATTCTGAATGGGAATGTCCATGAAAATAAAAAACAAACTCTAAACAGGGACAAGGGCACCTCTTCTGTTTTCACTGAAGATACTTTATCCCCTGTACTCACTGAATAGAGGCTAAGGGCTTTGGAATAAGAGAGAGATGCTTTCAGGGCCCCCTGGTGGTGATTTATAAAATCAAAATGGCCATGAATAAAATAAACTAAGCCAGCCATGGCCCCAAACCAGGTTTTCAAATCACTATCTCCTCTACAGGACTCAACATTGTAGTGTATGCACTGCAGTTTGTCCCTCCCAACCACAGCTGATTCCATGTCTATGTAGTCTCCTGCCAAAGAAGCAATGATTGTTTCCTTATCTCTCTGCTGCAACTTTAAAACAAAAACAACTGAGCATTTAGTATCTGTGGTGGACTTAATGTGGTCAACTTGAGCCAGAACGCCCAGCCAGACTGAGTTGGTGTGATGCTGGGCGTACGAGATCCACCTGAGGGTTGTTGCTGATGCAGCATAAGGCAGAGTGGGAGCCGAAGCTAGTCGACAGGCTGTTTCCCAGGAGAAGCGCTATGCTGCGGCTGGTCCTCCTGAAGGGAACTCGGCTGTTCTCATCGAGGAAGGAGCTCGGGGCCTTGCTGTCATCAAGGATGGCTGCTGTTGCTTTGGAGGAGCTCTGGTTGTCATCTCTGCTGCGAGCATAGTATCCTGGTTCCAGTGAAGATTTCTTCAGCCATCATTTGCAGACACGGACATACATGGGACAGTGCTGTGAGCTCCCAGCTCTTGATTGGATCTTTCGGGTCTCCAGCACCTAGACGGACATTCGGCACTTCCTGCATTTGGCTTGTGGGTGAATACTGTAACTTACAAATGTCCTCTCTATTAAATCTGCTCTCTTACAACCATTGGCTCTGAAAACCTAATTAAGACAGTATCTTTGCACAAATAACCCTGTTTCTCTCTTTAGATAATGTTATCAAGGGCTGTTACTACTATCCTCAGTAGCAGATCATTTGCCTAGCATGCAAGAGGCACTGGGTTCCATCTCCAGCCCAGCCCAAGTTACGATAACTTTAACCAAATGAATACACCTTGTACAACACTATGGCTCATGCTTCACCGTACAAACAGATTTGCAGGAGACTGTTTGCTTTTCTGAGCAATGAAAGTACATGACTATTGATGTATATCTTTTAATGTCAATATATTGTTAAAAGTAGTGGTGTTCATATAGTACAAAGTATATAACTGATTTTCACTAGGAACTGCAACCCAAATAAAGGGCTACTCAGGGCCTATCAAAGCTGGAATGCTCTACCCAGCCAGGTGAGATGGATCTCATAAACAACCTGAAAGGTAAATGGCTCAATTAGTAGAAACTTTATTCTCCAAAGAACCTGCTCAAAGGTGTTCATCCGTTGGCTGCACATTACAATCAACTGGGAAGTGTTTTAAAACTGAGGAAGCCCGGTTACTTCCAGAGATTCTGATATAATTGGCCTGGAATGAGGCCAGGACATGAGTCCTGTGTAAAAGCTCCCGAGGATATTCCCAAAGACAGCCAAGATTGAGAACCACTATACGGAGGAGCCCTTATGTTCAGGGGCTCCCAGCAAGGCAGTGCAAGCTGCTCTTCCTCTGTCTTCTTCTGGCTAAGTCCAGAGTATATAAAGTATCACTTTCTCCACTCACCTTCCCCTATTTCTGCTATTTATCTCCCTTTTGGTGATCGCATACAAGACTATAGAATAGCCAATAACCAACTCCCCTACCCTAAACTGACATTTTATAACGTCATGGTCACTGCTGATTACAAACGTTAACATTTCATTGTTCATAGAAATTATAAAAGCTGAGCAGCACAGGAAACTCTGAAGATACAAAGTTTGTGAGTTAGAGTTTTTTATGTCACTCAGTCATGAGGCAGGGAATTTGACCAGAAGACTTAGTAGGGGTTTGCTGTGGACTAATGCCCTCCTGAAACATTTTTACTCTTGGCCTCTGCGATACCACGTTCTCTCCTTTCCCTGACGTCTCCCCTGGCTGCTCCTTGCCATTCGTATACCAGCCATTTTCAAACTCTAAGGAGCACCAGACCCACATGGAGGTCTTGCTAGAACATAGATAGCCAGCCCCAGCCCAGGCTCTCATTCACTAGGTAGAGAGCAGTGGAAGCGAACCTATGGCACACGTGCTGCAGCAGGCTGTTTGTATCATTGAAAGCTCTAAAAAGTTTGTCATCACTGGTCTAGGGTGAGTCCCGAGAACTTACATTTCTAACATGTTCCCAAGCGATGCTGCTGCCACTGGTCTGGGGATCACACTTTAGGAACTACTATCCACACTTTGTGTCAAAGTTCCTCAAGGATAAATCCTGGACACTTCTCTCATATTACGCCACACTTTCTATCAATCACAGCCGACATTGCCCTGTAAATTACATGACCCATGTTTCTGTCTCTGGCCATGTTTCTTGTAAGCTTCCTTTAAGACCCAAGTGCCTACTCAAACACCTCAACTTCATGGTCTCAAAAGCATCCCCATCTCAAACTCCCAAGGCCAGACGTGCAATCTTGACCCTTCTCAAACCTAGTCTCTTTCTTACCCAGGGTTCCATAGCATAACCAATGGCTTCTCCAGCCAACCGCACAAGCCAAAATCTACGGTTCACCATCAGTACCATCATCTTCCTCCTGCCCTTGACCAACAAGCAATTCTTTCCATTGCAAAGTCCACTTACCACTTACATATGTCTCAAATAGTTCCACTTTCCTCATAGCTGCTACCTCCCTACTCTAGGGTATAGTCATCTCTCACCAGAACTATAGCTCCCTCATATTGACCCTGCTCCCCCCATAATTTTTTTTCTCCCTGCCACAGGCAGTTATTTTTCAAAATTAAAATTTTATCTTTATTACTTTCTGCCCTTCAATGGCTTTCCATTGACTTAGAATTAAAATAAGAATCTGACTTCTCTTGGCTTTACAAGTCCTGGAAGGCACCGACTTCCATTCACCTTCCAGCTCACCTCGTGTTTCTGTCTGCCTGGCTCTCTCAACACCAGAGAAGCTTTCTTTCAGTTCCTTGAACTTTCCTCACTCCATCCTCCACAAAGAAAAGCCTCGCCATATTGTCTGACATGCCACAACACCCCTGCTTCTCCCCTTACCCTGTCATTGCCTGGTTATCCCAGCTCATCATTCAGCCCCCAGGTGAGATGTTACTTGTTCTGAAGATTTCTTTGTTACACATTTGCTTCTCAACCCCAGAAGACCTAAGTCTATTCTTTTTATAACAAATATATTGTAAGGCCATTTTTGCTATTGTAAAATTAAGTTTACAACTCATATAATCTCTCTATACATATAATTTCAGAAGTAATCAATGTAATGTCCAAACCATAAAGCAGAAATAATAAGAGAACAATTAATAATAAAAATATCATCTCAACATGTAAATGTCTAGTCACTTGAAACGATTCAACAAGGTAATCTTGTGTTTGCCTATGATTTCATATCAAGAGTCACTGCAAATGGAAGAAGCCCAAATGCAGATCATGTAGATTTTCTGCACTGATTATGCAAATGCCCTCAGCAGCTTTGACATCAATGACAATAAAGTTGCAACTCTTATTAAAGTCACAAATAAAGTGAAGTACAATCTTCCTTCAATTTATAGTATGCATTTAACTGTACATAGTTATACTATATGATATGGATTTACACAACTGTATCAGCAAAGGTTAAGGGGATACGTCATTTAAAAGGGGTAAACCAAAACAAATTCAAAAATATCCAAAATGCCTACGTTAAAATGTAGCAATATATAAATAACTTAGAAATATGATGGTACCCACTAGAAGAAAGATCTCAGACAGTGAAAGCAAGTTGCCACAGGGATGAAGACTGGAGTGTAAGACTTATTTTATACAAATATTAAAATTGTGCAAAATTCTTTGTATTTATATGTACAGTGGAGGTTAGGTCCAAACTCAGATAATTAAGTACAACTATCAGAGGATATTTGAAAGTCACATGTGAAGTGAGATAATTCTTCATGCACTGGACAGCACTGTGAGCTGTAATTATGTCTATCACTCTGTTCCTCTCCTATGAAATGCCTCCAATCATGTGGAGGCGGACAAAAATGCCGCTGTTAACTTCCAAGGTCCTCTCATGTGACAGCACTGCCACCATGAGAGGCAGTAAGAGCTGCCTTCATTTTTAGTGCTCAACCACTCCACATGCTCTCACAGAACCCGGCCTTTCTTTTGTAAGGAGTCATTCACTGGAAAACACTCCGGAGCATCCTCAAATTGAAGATATTCAGAGGAAAACACTGCATCCGCAATGAACATGGAGAGACCTTTTTTCTTGTCACCATCCCCTAAACAACACAGTATAAAATATTTACATACCACTTACATTCCATCAGGTATAAGTTATCCAGAGCTGATTTAAAGTATACAGGAAGATGTGCATAAGTTATATGCAAATACTATGTAATTTTATATAAGAGACTTGAGCATCTGTGGATTTTGGCTTGATCTGGGATAAGTCACACCTAAGAAAGAAGACAAATACTCTTCAGTGTCAGATCTTGAAATCTTCCTCATTATAAGTGCTATCTGGTTAAATCTGTCTCCCCAGTATACTTCTTATGATTTAGAAGGCGAACTATATTAAGCCTTATAAATGTACCCCAGTTTACTGAATATTTTGGCACCAGGTAACAGGTCCAATGAGCAAACAGACAAGATTGAAGCAGCAGAAAGGAGACGCCTGAGAAGGGTGACTCCAAGAAAGAAAAGAAAATTCCATAGTTATGATATGTCCATGATAATAAGACTTTTTAAAAATCAAGAATAGGTGGGTAATCAGTAATTTAAATGAAAAAACAAGACAATTAGGATCTTTGAGAAAGATAAAAGGCTCTGTAATGGATAATATTTGCACGAGTATAGGAAGGTAAGCACAAATTAATAATTTTAAAACAGTAACATAAATCTATCAAGAAGAATTAAAAGGAGAACCTACTCAAGAGGAAGTCTCCTATCATTATAGAAAGAAAATGTCTAAATTTTAAAAAATTAAGATATAGTAATATATAAACTATGTATAAATACAATATTTACTAGAAGAAAGATCTTAGAAACTTAAAGCAAGTTGCCACTGAGATGATGATAGGCATAAGAGATTTCTTTTTTCATTGTAAATGTCACAATATTTTTTCTTTTTATTTATACATTTATTATCTTGATAAATTTTTAGTACTTTAGCTTCTGAAAAGGACTGTGAGCATCTAAAGAACATATTTATCTCACTCTGAGTCATGTTAAAAAATAGTATGATTTAATATAGTTTCAGTCAAAACTCCAAATTCTCAAGACTGCAAGTAAAGTGCTAAACTTGAACAATTACGGGTGGATTTTTCAGACAATGCCTTAGGAATGGACTGTGGACTAGAAGCTTTAATCCCTGAGACATAATGACTTAACAGCAAACTGCACATTTTTAGGTGACTTCTCAGCAATAAGTTACTTTATTAACTGAAAAGGGTGACCTAAATCTGTAGGTTTAGCACATATTTCTCTTTGTGGTATGTGTGAATCAATCCCTTATCATGACTTCTTAAGACATTTTTTATAGATGAATAGGCGTGTAGAGAATTGAGGAGCGCTCTATTGAAGAAAAAGAGATTGTATCCTTTTTTCCTGAGAATTGTCTTTAAAAAAAAAAAAAGAGTACCTTATCAGAGAAAAAGCCTCTACCTTTGGGAAAATTATGATTTTAGGATTAAAAACCTGTCAACCTATAAGTTGTGAGCTAGAGGCAGCATCTCAAGTTTTGACTGATCTGCTCATTATTCAGATGGCGCTATTTGCCAGCTTGACAGCAGGTAGAAGGTAGTGCTAGTGCTACTTCAAGTAGGAAAACATGGAATTTCTTTCTCCACTTCAGGGCTGTGTGAAGCCTCCTAAGTAGATGAGAAGTCTATGGAGAAGTTATGTAGTACAACAGGTCATTGGTGCTTTGTAGCATAAATCCCACGCCTCTAAGAGGCTTTATTCTTCCCCTGCCCTGTGGAAAACTCCAAGGCTGGAGGCCTGAGTTGTGTTGGTGACACATGTCTGTACCAAGCAGGGCATGTGTATTGCCAAGGATTGAAGCAAGACCAAAAGCACGCTCAGCCGTTCATTTCTTTCCTCCTGAGTACTTTGTGCCAAGTACCACCCCACATGCTGGGAAGACAAATGTGATCAGATACAATTCCTGTGACACCAAGAGCTCACAGCCCAAAAATCACATCGTTGTTGAAGTCTCTGGCTACTTCCAGCCTTCATATGGTTTACTTTACAAACCTAAGTTCTCCAGCCAAAGGGATACCTTAATGATACTAGCCAGTGTTTATTGAGTGTTTTTCTGTTTGACAAGATTGTCCTAAACCCTTGACATGTGTTTACTCATTTCATTCTTTCAGTGACCCTATGAAATAAATAACTAACATGGTCTTCATTTTATACATAGAGAAAGGAAGCCCAAAATTTAAGTAATTGGCCCCAAGTATGTACAGCCTGGTTCCAGCCTTGTGTATTAAGGATGCCAGTCAATTTTCTCTTTTTCACAATCATAAGGCAAGACAAACAAAAAGGCTGAGGGAATAAAAAGACATTCCTCTTTCATAACCACAGAAGTGAGTTTCCCAAGACAAGGGCAACAAGTAACACCAGTATCACTCCCTGGATTTTCTCTGAGCTAACACAGCCATGTTTATAGTTCAGACCTTCCTTTCTCTACTCTGGACCCCTTGCTCTGAGATACCTTACACTTGCGAATTCACAGACAGGCATCTGAAAAAATGAGTGCATGACAATGAAGCAAGGACAAGAAGACGTGTTGATATCAGGTTGAACAGGGAAGATTTAAGGAATGAGGCAAGGGAACATAAGCTCATACACTTTTCTAGTATCTTTTGCTCTACTGCAATGACTTATCTAAGTAATTTGGAGGAAGATGAACCACTATAGGGGCTAAAGGGCCCTAAAAATGTAGTTGAGAGTGATACTGTTGGCAGCCTCTACAGCATGGAATAGTGAAGCATGCGCATGGTAGGAAGGCATACAGAGGAGTGTGGTGGGAGTGTCCAACTAGAAGACATAGGTTAAAAAAAAAAAACACCAAAATGCCTATGGTTACTTCTTAAAATTTAGTTACTTATGGGTAGAAACTGCTGGGGTTTCTACTTGTGCAGATCCCCAGTCAAGGAGCTTGTTTTAGTTACTTTTCTCTCGTTGTTGGGACAGAATACCCGACACTCAAAGTTAGGAGAAGAAAGGTTTATTAGCTCACAGTCTGCAGAGGTTTCAGTCTATTGTCCGCTGGGTCCGAAGCAGAGCGGGCCGGCGTGGCAGACCGGCAGCCGGCCGGCCGCAAAGTAAAGTGAGGAAAATGCAAGGAATGTATGCAAATAAGCAATGCAAACAAGCAGCTAGTTAGCTTCTTCCTGTATCTTTTATCTAGGCTACCTGCCCCCAGGGCGGCCCGCACTCCCACCCCCAATCTCAGGCTCACATCCTTGATCCCAGCAGAACCATGCCAAACCGATCAATGGATCAATTTAGTAATCACACACTCTAGATCCAGCTATCTCTTACCACATGAGGCTTTGGGGGAACATCTAGACACAAACCATAACAGAGCTAGATAAGGAATAGTGAATAAACAATGGGGAAACTAACCTCCCCACCACCAATACATGGCTGTTTATCTAAGAAGAAAGCTATTCAAAGCAGCAAAGTCAGGAGAACCAACACACCATGGAAAACCAAGCAAAGAAATGACTTTTTATATTCTCTTTTTCTCCTTTCTTATTGTAATGCCCAAGGAACAAGCACAGAGAAAGTGAAAGGAGGAAGAAAACAAGTAGACAATGCCTTATTCCTCCCCTTAATTTTTTTGGACAAGGTAGCCTGCTCTAGAGGGAGGAGGGAGCTTTCGATTGAAGATATTGACGTGTTCAATAGGCCGGATGCTTTAACAACTAAAGGGCTATTAGTCAGTTTTCTCATCACAGAGACACAACACCCAACACCCACTACTTAAAGAAGGAGCCGTTTAATTTGCTAACAGCTTCAATCAGTGATCAGATGGCTGCAAGGCCTGGCAGAAGGGCAGAGCTTCTTAGTTCACGATGTCTGGGAAGCACAGCCGGGGAAGAATGCTAGAGAAGGAGTGAAGGACCAGACAGAACCCAAGGCTATGCCTCCATGACCCACTCGCACACACCCAGGAGTGTGCCTCACAATTCCCAGGGCAGATCCCAAAGCCAATCAAATTGAAACCCCACCCTAACCACCCCAAAAGATGACAGAAATTACAGAGTCAAACCGAAATATTGTTAAGGAATCCCACAGAACTCTGGGTTTAGGAATCTAACAGAATATGGTAAGAGTTAAAAGGTAAACTCAAAATGAGCTTCAGTGAGATAAGCTGATTTAATATGTGAGGTGCAAAATCAGTTATTAATACAGAAATAATCTCAACATCATCTCATACTATACTAGTCCAAAAGATGAGTCAATTTTTAAAAAATCATAGTTCAAACAATATAATTTAGAGACTAAATCAATGACTGATTATGAATGTCTCCGTACTAATAATAAATACTAGTATAAAATATGTCCAGCAAGTACTGCACAGAGAAGAGCAATTATTTTTTATATAATCAGGTACCTTTGTGACAGATGAGATAGGAAATACTTAAGTAGTTAATTAATTTAAAATATTAAAAATTATTGCATTTCAACCTGAATTCCGGGCCAGACATGACACTAAGCTATCACTGGTGTTTCTTTCAGAATTCCCCAGTTCATATTTTTCACGGAGAATAATTAAGAAATAGCTTGAAGGAAAAATAGCTTACTGTATGAATCACCTAAAAATGTATATTTTTTTTCACTTAACTTAAAAATGATATTCTAAACTGAAAAGTGCAGGTTAACATGAGGCTCAATACTGGCAGGTTGTACCATGGAGATTCCGCCTATCCAGTATTGGACCTAATTCTCCCTTCATGATGTATACTCAGGATACCAGACCTCTGCATGTTAGAGGAATTATCTTCCTTGTCTAAAACCAGGCATGTGGCACCCATTTCATTGCCTCCTTCCAAATTTGGGGAACACATAAGAATACGTAATGAAATTTTTCTGTGATCAGCAAGCCTAATGTTCATGACAGGAGTAACCTACCTGTATCTTTGCAGGCATCATTCCCACAATACCAGAGGAAAGGTCTTTAGAATCTCAGACTCTACTTTGAGAGGCTTCAGCTAGATACCTTAAGATTCCTTCCAACCCTGACACTCTATGGATCCTTCTAATAGTACCGCTGCCTTTCCCAAACGAAATCACACCTCTTAACCTTCCAGTTTGGGAATATAAATCATATATTTTGTCAAAGAGGATGAGTTAGTCTCTATTCACTTTTACATAAATACAAGCAAGGAAACCTCTGAAAATTTGTAACAGGTTGCTCTCTCTCATAGCTGGAGAATTGAACTAGCTACTCACAAATTTCATATGTTTGGTATCATAATCAACTAAAGTATGGAAGATATTCCTTTTGCCTTTTGATAACTGTTGTAGTTTGGATCTGGACTGTCCTCCAAAGTCTTGTGTGTTGAAGGCTTGGTCACCAGCCCTATTGGGAGGTGGTGGAATCTTCAGAAGGTGGACATAGTGGAAGGAAGTAAGGTTGGTAAGAGCGTGCTCTTTTGCAGGATATTTTGGGATCTCCAAGCCCTCCTTTTAGCTTCTCATCTTCTGTGAGATGAATAGTTTTCTTCTGCCACCTGCTCCCCACGACGATGTTCTGCCTCACCAAAAGCGATGGAATCAATCAACCATGGACTGAAATTTCTGAAACTATGAGTCAAAATAAACATTCCCTCTTCTTAAGTTATCTCAAGGACATAGTGTGATTGAAAAATATACTTAACGTTTAATTTTTTTATTTATTACAATAAAAGTCACATTGCCATTAATCCCCTTCAAAATACTCCCCCTAGCTTCAAACACATTATCCCAGTATTCTTGTCACTTTCTGAAGCAGTTCTGAAAGTCTTCTTTCATGAGTGTCTTCGGTTGCACTATCTTCTGGCTAACTCAGTGTCCTGAATTGACTGAAAACATTTACCTTTCACAGTCATTTTCACCCTGGGAGAGAGTCAAAAATCATCCAGTGACAGGTCTGATGAATGAGGTGGATGAGAACATACCATAACATTCTTAAAAGCCTGCCTTTCCATTGGATGGTATCAGCAGCAGCATTCACTATATTTTTTAAATCACACTTCATAAAGAT
>PVJO010034935.1:0-10563 GCA_004026905.1 Hystrix cristata | reverse complement strand
TTTAGGTTGTTTCCAAGACTTAGCTATTACAAATTGTGTTGCTATGAACATGGTGGTGCATACGTCCTTGTGGTATGATGATTTTAATTCTTCTGGGAAGATCCCCAGTAGGGGAATAGCTGGGTCAAATGGAACCTCCAGTTGTAGTTTTTTGAGGAATCTCCATATTGATTTCCACAGTGGCTGGACCAGTCTACAAATACGACTCTACTGAGTATAAGCACTCCACTCCCTTTCCCCATTAAAGCAAGAATTTTGAGACACAGGTTTCATCTCATCCCTCAGGACTTTTCCCTGAAATGAAGCTTTGGTTGCTCAATTGGGTCAAGTGATTTAAATACAAACCCACTATTGACCTATTTTCTGTATCTGTACTCTATTCCCTGCCGGTATTTCCTGGTCCTTCCAAATACACTACGTATCCCCAAAACTTTGTTTCAGAGTGTACTTCACTAATATGCCTGCAGTTATAATTCTCTCACTTATAAAGCAGGAAGCACATTTGAACTTTTGAAGAAATCAATAAATGTACAGATCCTAACTCATAGTAGGTACTTCAGCACTACTCTACCTAGTTAAAAAATGTGTCTTACTACAGTGTAACTGTTCTCTAACACAATTCTCTTCCCACACTCTCTCAGCAACATTAGATATTTCCCGTTGTGTGGACAGGGTTATGCCAGTAGTCACCAGAGTGACAGACTTTAAGTACTGCATCCAAAGTTTATCCATGTTTTCCTTATACGTTATACCTATTTTTCCTATAGTCTTGTTTTAATCGCTACAAACACTGCATTTCTTTTCCCCAGGATGCTAAGATCATCATACTTTACACCCACTTCTTTTCAACAGGCTACTTCCTACCAATCCCGTAAAGCTCCATTTGTAGCTCTCCTACAAGCTTTCTCTAACCCTCCAAACTTTCAAATTACCTTTGCTATAAGCTGCCACAGATTTCAATATTTATTCATATCAAAGTGCATAATCTCCCGGGCTAATGACCTGCTTCTCCCATTAGCAAGATCCTGAACTGATGAGACTTGGTTATTTATGACTGCAACTCAAGAAACTAGAACATTTTTACCTCATACAGCTACTCAACTGTTAGATAAATTAATTAAATTTATGAACATTGTTAGAAAGCCATAGGTTATTGCTAAATCTAGAAGTGGTTTTAATTGACTATTTAGTTCTACAATAGCACTTACTGTATGCTGCCTCAAATGGGAGTAGTTGATTGCACACCTTCTCATTTATTACCCTTACTTTTATGTCATTAAGCAGTTAACTGTATTTCCCTGTTTCTGATTCTGGACAGTACTGAGTTCGGTGGTCGCTCAACTGTGGATATTTTTTACTCTATGTAGAAAGAGACTTTTAGGTCATTTATGTCCCCATAAAAAGACAATTTAAAATAGTACGTTATTTGAATTGTGACTTAATTTCGTCTTACCTAAAAGCAAAGATAAATATATTTCAAAGTGTGTACTATTTCTTAAGCTTGTACGATGTGGAAAATCACATTCAATTTATTCGACTTATTTATGTTATTGTGTTTGTAGCAATTTATCACTTAAATCATAAAGTATTGATCTTCTAAATGTTGAAATGTAGAGTTCATTGGTTTAGTAAGGAGTTAAATACTACTCTCTGCTGACCTATTAAATAACCGTGCGCTGCGGGAGAGAAGCTTAAATGATCAAATGCCACTGAATGCAAGTTAGTGATGGCTTTTTCTTACGGCAACAAATTCCCATTTAAATGTCAGCTTACACAGTTCTTCGTTTTAAACACACAAGTTGATAAAGATTGGTGAGCTTTATTCAGAAATGCTGCACTTGCCACATTTGGAACATTTTCTTTATGGCAAAGAAAGAGAATAAATCAGTAGTTTCAGTATTTGGAAAAACAATTTTATTCGAATCATGACTATCTGAGAAATACCTAGTAAAGAGAGCAACAAGTCCTGTAAATCTGATGGCTAGATGAACTTAGTCTGTTGTTAAATACTGTGCACAGAGAAATTGCTTTTGGCACTTTTTAATGAGAATGGTAGTCAACATGTAAATAAACTATTTGGTTCCCTTTAAGTCGTTTCTTCATATTTCATTGTGGAAGAAATTATAAAAGTACATTCTCAGACTTTTGTATTTAAACCAGAATGAACAATACTGCTCAGCAGGGCATATTTTGTTACTATGTTTGCATACTGATGTTTTAACTTTTCCAGAAGAGTACAAACAAAAACATGCGGACCTAAAATCTACACTGTTGTGGGGAATGTAAACTACTACAAGCACTATGTAAGTAAGTATAAAGATCCCTCAAAAAAAAAAAAATTAACACTAGAAATTCCATGTGACCAAGGTATTGCCCTTCTAAGTGTCTTCCTGAAAGAATTAAAATCATCGGATTACAATGATACTTGCATACCCATATTTATATCAGCACAATTCATAATAGCTAAGTCTTGGAAGCAGCCTATTTGTCCACTGACAGATGAACAGATGAAGAAATTGTGGTATTTACACACAATGGAATATTACTCTGCCATAAACAAAAAATGAGTCATATATAGGAAAATGAATGCACTGTGAGACCATAATGTTAAGTGAAATAAATTAGACCCAGAAGCTTAAATAGCTCATGGTTTCTCTTTTTTTCTTTTTCTTTTTTTTGGTACCAGGAATCGAACTCAGGGCCTCATGCTTGTGAGGCAAACACTCTAAGCACTGAGCTAAATCCCCAACCTGCTCATAGTTTCTCTTATATGAAAAACCTAAAAGTATAAATAAAGGAGAAAATAAAAAATAGATAATAGGAAGTAGGGAGATAGATCTTTCTCAAAGGGGAAGAAGATCAAAAGATGAAAGGAGGGGTGATGGAGAGGAGGGAAAAATAGATGAAAAAAAGAATTAAAACGTGTTATGTACATGTACCAACTCCACACAGAGAATGCAGACACTATGTACTGTGAACATGTACTAATAGGAAAAACCACTATGAGTGTCTTAGATGGGGGTGGGTGGTACTAGAGGAAAGGATGCTACTATCTATCTATTTCTAACAGATATAGATATCTATGCTTGGACTGTTCTCCAAGCATAGATATTATACAAGTTTAGGATGCTGGTGTATCAGTAGGGTTGCCACTTTTTGCAAACTTAATAAAAAGATACTCAGATAGATTTGAATTAAAGAAAAAAAAAGTACTTTTAAATATAGAATGTCCAAAATACTGTATGACACGTATTATACTCAAGAAACAATCATTGCTGATATGAAATTCTCAGTAACTGAGCGTCCTTTATCTGCCATCCCTTCACACTAGAAAGGGAGAGTGTATGAATTTTTAAAAGCTTATTATTTGACCATTAAGGAACTATAAAGGAAAGACTATTACTGAGATACTTTCCAGTGAAGCTTGCAATAGTCTTTTCTATTGCATTAAGCTGAAGAGAGAAAGAAGTCATAGTTTTGTTTTGTTTTTTAACTTCAATTTTTTACTGTTGTATAAATATACAACATGTATTTATCTTGCTGTCAAGCACTCACATGGTAAATAAACACTGTAGATGTAAACCAAGGATAAATGTTTAAAAGGTAAATATATCCAGTATAAAATGTCAGAGAAGCTTTTATACTTCCAAATACAGAAAATGTAAAGTGGAAAACGTTTGCACTTGAGCGCCGACACATCTAATGTATAATACATTCAGAGGAAATGAGACTACAGTTCCTCACTATACTATTCTTAAAATTCCTTTGGTGTTTTTATTTTTCTATGTTTCAAAGGAGGAAGTTTGAATTGATAATGTAATTTATTCGAATTTCAATTGTGTAGACAGTGTACATTACTTAAACTCTGCACATTTGCGATGCTCTTTTCGAGATTGCATTACTGTGCTACTCAACAGTTCGGAGATGTGGAGCGATGTGTGTGGTCTACCGGGATTTGCTGCATGGCTTTGACCAGAGGACTCAACGAGAACCATATTTCCATTAGGCTGATCAGATGTAAATAAAACGCCTGAAAGCTCACGCATGCAAAACCTTCTGCTAAGTGTTTTGTAAAAAAAACTATTTTAATATTAAACTGAACATGAGTTTTCAGATATTAATGCTTTAAAAGTTGCGGAAGTGTTCCCTTTACCGATGTATTTTTCTAGATACACTGTGTGGCACTTGTGATTATAATGCTGATGAAGTTTATCACCGAAATTGCACAAAGACAGGAAATATACAAATGTTAAAATGGGAAGAAAGGGATAACTGGGTAAAAAGTGAAGATCGATGAAAATCTAGAGGCATCCTGAAGCTCTTGACCTTTTTAGAGAAAAGTTTGAAGGAGGATGGGGCAAAATATGCAGATTAAGGACTACAAAAGGTGCAGACCTCAAGCAGCTACACCTGAGATATAAGGCTCCATTCCAGCATTGGGCAGGGAGGGAAAAAAGGCAAAATTAAAGCCATGAAGTGCAGACCAAAAGCATTGCAAGACACAAAACCAAGAAACAAACCAAAATAAAAAACTGTCCAGCATACCTTGGTGCTAGAGAGAGATAAAAAACAAAAACAAACAAACAAACAAATACCCCTGAAATTCAAATCCTCTTCTACAGAGTTTCCAGTATACTATGTTTCCAGTATACGATGTTTGTGAGGTAAAGCATCTCAAATTTATTTATTTTAAAATTGTGTTAAGCCAATTACATAGGCAAATGTGAATATTCTCTGGAAGAATAACAACTTAAACCTTGGCCCACATCACCCCTAAAGTAAGCTTCTAAGAAAGACAATATACTCATGTATTAAAGTGAAAAAGTGCTGCAAAAAACCCAAAAAGTGCCACGAAGGCATGAATGATAGAAGAAAACAAACATTGGGAACACACCGACAAAGATATTAAGATGCTTAAACCATTGTACATCAAATTACATGCTTCTCATAAGTCCTTAACAAAAGAGAAGCTTGAAAATCCAAGCTGGGAAATAAAAACTCAACTATTTGGAAAACAACGAACCTCTAGAAATAAAAACATACTTTAAAATTAAAGGGAAGCCTGAAGAAATAATTAGTCATGGCCTAAACGAGAATTAGAAAGGATGAATGTGAATAAATTACAAAGAACTTGTGTTTTGCTGGGAAATATAAGGATGAAATAAAAGACAGTTTCTTAAGTAGCTAAACTAACTGTCAAAAGAATAAGATTGTGATCATGGTATCTCCCCTGACAGGTAAAAAAATAAATAAATAAAATAAAATAAAATAGAGCCATAGGGTTGCAATCAAAAAAAAAAAAAAAAGAATAAGATCTAAAGGCTACAGCTACTTTAAATTGTAGAAGGGTAAAATGACCAACCTTTTTCTCACAATGGGATCAAATAAGAATCAATACTTGTAAGTTCTCACTAGAAAAAGGCACATTTTAAAATTTGTAAAGGCACACCTAAAATTCTTTGTAATCAAAGAAAATATCAAAATTGATAATGAAAATTAAAAACAATAATGTATAACTGAATAATGCGAAAATATTGCTTTTCAAAACTTCTGTAGCTAAGATAGTACTTAGACACTAATTTGAAAAATAAAATAAATATGACTTGAATTGCCATTGATATTTACAGCTAACAAAAATATTAAAAAGCTTTGTACATGTAACAATTTCTATGAAATGAGTGAATTCTAAGAATTCGTGCACTCAAGTTGATTCTAGAAGCAGGAGATTTTAATGGTTCTGTCGCTATCAAAATGATTAAAACAACATTTAAAATCCTCTCTCTGTATTAATACCAGATTCAGAGGATTGTAAAAAAGCTGTTTTTCGGCTAATTTCCTCATTACAGAAACTGATCCAAACATGTCCAAAGAAGGGCTGACAAGGAAAACAGAAGAGCATAGAAAAGAGGAATTACAGGCCCAAATAGTACATGAACAGATAGAAAAATACTAATACGTTATTTGTATTTAAATCCATCAATTTATAAAATAAAAATTCATGATGTAATGTAAACTGGATTTGTCCCAAGAATGTAAATTTATTATCAGAAAATGAAAGAGTAAAAGATAATTCACTTCACTATTGTTACAGTAGATGTAGGAGAAAATGTTAATATTCAGCATCCATTCAGAATAAAAAGCCTTACTACACTAAAAAATAAGGGAACTTCCTTCATATGGTAAAAGATTTTTCTTAAAACACAATGGATATTATATCAATGGTATAAGTTGAAAACTCTACCTTATATTTTTAAAATTTATTTTTATTAGTATACGTTTGTGATACACAACAATTATGAACAAGGAACAAACCAATGGTTCTTGGTATCACAATTTTCATTTAACATTGTATGGAAGACTCTTGCTAATGAAGTGAGATGAGAGAAAATAGCAAAAGAACTGAAAAGAAAGAAGTAGTGGTAGATTAAAATTAGTAAAAAAAACTAACCATTACTGGACAACATTAATATTCACAAAGAAACTGTGATTTTTATTTAAAATCAACTATAATTACATTAATATACAAATCTAGAATATCTAATCATGCCTCACAAATATATACGTGTGTGTGTGTGTGTGTGTGTGTTCGTGTATTTTTTTATACGTGTATGTTTGGGGTGAAGGAAATAAGCTTTAATTAAATCCTAAAATACATATCCTGAAGAAAAAGATGGAAAACTTCAAAGAGAGAA
This sequence comes from Hystrix cristata, assembly GCA_004026905.1. Classification (NCBI taxonomy): domain Eukaryota; kingdom Metazoa; phylum Chordata; class Mammalia; order Rodentia; family Hystricidae; genus Hystrix; species Hystrix cristata. The sequence goes on along the minus strand of PVJO010034935.1, from coordinate 3,871 downwards.
AAAATTAAGAACTTGTGTTTATCAAAAGCCAGTTTACAGAGAATGTAAAAGTGATAATGTTTTTAAAATATCTAGTATTTACAACTATCAGAGAATTAATATTTAGGCTACAAAGGAAGAAGTATAAATGGCCCATACATTTATTTTTACAATACTCAAAATTTAATAGTAAAAAGAGAATTGATTCAAATCACAACCACAACCCAATTCCAAAACATAGCCAACTTTTAAAAACTAAAAATGCGTTCATTACTAATGCTGGGATGAATACAAATGAGTAAAAACCACTTTGAAGATTTTTTTTACTGAAAATAATTTAGCATGGGTATGCTTTATAGCAAAAAATAAATAAGTAAATAAACCCATTCCCACACATGTAGATTAACTCTTCTGTATTTGCCTCCGTGTTATTTACAATGATACATTCTTGTTAAAATAGTTTGTGATAGCCATATATTGAAATCAACCCAAGTAAACCATCAAAAGTGGCCGATGAAATGCACTGAGAGACCCTTTCAGAGTGAAATACTCTACAGCCGGGAAAATGAACCATCCATCCCTGTCACATACTGACAGCAGGTCCAAAGGGACATGGAATTCTCCACAACACGTCAACTGCGAACTTACTGCCTGGGTTTACACACGGGCGGTGAAGTCCTCATGAAAGTCCGCGAACGCTTTGGACACTCTTGAGGGCCGCATTGCCTTTGAGGCGTGCCGCTGATGAGCAGGGGCTGCTACGGTGCCTGTGGCTAGCGACGGCCACTCCCTTACCTCTGGTGGTGACTGCATCTGTGGCTTGTGAAATGACTACTCCCCAGGCTGTATGCATTGATCGAAATTTTCATTTATAGCAAATACCAGAACTGAATCTGTTGACTAAGAAAGCACGTACGAATATGAAACATGAAAGGCCATTGTGGCCAGCCGGTTGAGTTACAGGTTGCTACTGCTCCCAGTGTGTTAGTACCCTATAAAATGGCTCATTAAAGAACAAATTTCAGGATGTTTACTCCTCATCAGCTGTGCTTAGTTTAATTAAAAGCACCCACCGCAGTACCGGTGGCGCCCTTCCCTGTTGCGGGGCCAATTCTCTCACGCAGGCGCTGACTCATATCTGCGGTCAGTTCTGAAGATGCTTCGATGAATTCTTTTAAAATTAGTTTCACAGTTAGCATGTTGTTTAGCAAGTTTTACGTGGTTGTTCTTAAATAAAATGCTATACCTGGTGTTGCAGTGAAAGAAAAGAAACAGAAAGAAACCACAAATTTTCATTCCTGTCTAAAGTTTACTCTTACAAACTTAATCTCTGAATTCTAATTTCATCCTCGGTGTAAGGTCCAGAACTTGGGATATTGTATAAATATTCCCACGACACTTTGCCTATCAGAGGAATTACTACTCTTTGTCCTCAGTTGCCCCTTTTCTCTGGTGAGAAGGTTTCTAATAAGCCTGCACAGCTCCAAGGGCAGTAGACCTAGATTATGGCTCACAATCATCTCATCCCAATTCACTCACTTCTGACAATATGCCATCAAAATATTTCCTTTTTCCCTGTAATTATTGAGGATCCTGCTCCTCCAGGCTAATGAATAATGAAAATTTAGTGGTGTTAATAAGGGAATGAAATCATTTAGGTCAAGTTAGGCTGAATAAATGCTTATTCCATAGGCAGGCAGGACAGGCCTCTAACTGGAGCAACAAAAACAGGTGAACAGAGTTGGAATAAATATTCATATACTTACGAGATGTATAGTATTTGATAATTTATTCACTCAATTCCCCTTTCATCTGAGTTTTTCTTATTTCCTCTTTGGAGTAATTAAGACATACTACTTGTATTAATGTTTTTATGCTAATTAACTAGAAATATTTTCCAAAATCATACCACTGGGACTTAGGTGCAATTTCCTAATTAAATTTAATATTAAAAAGAAAAAGTCTTTAGAAAATCATTTAAAGAAATTAAAATGCATGTGAATTATTGAAACACACATTTTCCTCTTCGTCCACTTTCTTCATTTACCTAGAACTCTATGGGGTGGGCGTGGGACAGAGACAGAAAGAAGGAGAAGGACAAGGGAGTACTATCAGGAGGAGGGGTAAAAGAAGAAGACAGGCAGAGGAGAAGGAAGGAAGGGAGGGAGGGAGGGAGAGAAGGAAAGGAGCAAGAGAGGAGGGAAGAAAGGAAAGACAGGAGGAAGGTAGGAAAGAAGGAAGGAAGGAAGAGAGAAAGGGAGGGAAGGAAGAAGGTGCCTACCGAGTAAAGTTGGATGGATCATTTGTCATTTTGGCTTGCTTTATTTTCTAATAGTTTTTGCTCTCAGAGCAGGTTCGTATCTTTTTCAGTTCTGGGAGCATCTCTGTGACCCTTTATTCAGTTATGCCTCTTGTCCGCGCTCATTGCTGTGGCTTCTCCGCTCAGCACGGTGGTTAAAGGCACGCGCTGGTGAGCCTCATCGCTGCCGGCAACGCGCGGGCTTCTCTGTTTGCTGGCCATGTTACCTTGAGGGAGCTGACAGCCTTCTCTTCCTAATACATGAGTGTATTTCAGGGCCTGGGACCAGCAGTTAGTATCTGAGATCTTGCTCTTATTGAGACTATGCTTGCTTTTATATAGTTGTGTAAAATCTCCTCCATTTTCCGCTTCTCTTATACATTCTGTTCTTGTGAACTTTGGCATCACGTTAGGAGCTAATTCCTTGGCTGGGTGCTCTGGGCACTTGTGTGCTCACTGCAGCTTCTCTTTTCCTTTTCAGTCTACGTAATCAAGTTTTGTTTTGTTTTGTGTCTTAATTTCAACACTTACACAGTCATGAACAGCATAACCACGTTCGGTGGACAATGAACAATGAACGATCCTGGTATCATAAGTTTATAATGGAACCAAAGAACTCCTGTCCCCTCCTGGTGCTGTAGCCCTGGTGAAGTCACACTGCAGAGTGGCAACACTCCTGAGCTCGCAGTCATGCTAGTGTAGACAGACCGCTGTGCTACCTGTCAAACGCAAGTGTGTGTGGAGCGTGCTGTTGCTACAGGCCATCACTCCTGCCGCAGCCTGTATGTCTTGTGTTCGCTGCATCTTGATCTCATCAAGAGACTATGGGAAAGGGAAAGTGTGGAAAATGATGGATGATCCTGCTGTAAATAGGGAGGGAGGGTGCAGAGGGGAGGGGGGAGAGGGGGGAGAACCAAGATACATCATGTATGGGTACAGAATTAATGTAATGAATGTGACCATTGTATGTAGAATGTACCAATACATGTTCTTGGTTTAAAAAAAAAAAAAAAAAAAAAAAAGAGAGACTATGTTGAGCGATACACCCACATATGTTTGTGCAAGTGCACTCTATGATGTTCACACAACAACAAAATTGCCTAACGAAGCTTTTCACAAAAGATGTCTCACACACACAGGTTTTGTACATTTCAAAATTCTCTAATTCCTTATTTTATAACGGCCTAGTCTTAGGTGAGTGTGATGTGCTCCTAATCTCTCTGCAGATATTGATATATTAAACATAATTTTAAAACCATTCTTTTGCTTTTTTATATATTAAATTTTTGGTACGTTTTAGATATACATAATGATCATATTCATCATAGGGGTTTTGTACCTTTACATGCTATATTTTGATTTTCTTTTTTTCCCTTTTCCCTCCCTCCATTTTTCACACTTGTGATTTTTTCCATTTATTCCATTTCTGTCTCCTGTGTAGTTCTGTTTTCTATTTGTTGCTTATGTGTGTGCTTCTGCTTGGAGGTGAGATGTCCTGTGCGACTATCTCTTTTGTTCAGGGAGATGCATGGGACCTGATCTGTGGCTTGCTGTCTTTTTGGTGACTGTGAGAATGTCATGTTCTTTTTTTTT
>PVJO010034934.1:0-10429 GCA_004026905.1 Hystrix cristata | reverse complement strand
ACCTCACGCTGCCTGCTCCTTCCTGGATCCTGCCTCACCCCATGGGGACACTTCTGTTGGGCCACCACAGCTCACTGCCATGGCAGAGAGCCAAGGCACTGGGAACAAGACACAGAGCGTAACTACCTTACTCCTGGATCAGACATGACTCAGAAGCCCACCAAGGAGCACCCAAGACAGCCTCTCCACTGAGCATGAGCGAGTATGTGAGAGACTCAGCTTAGAATATTTGGCCTTGAGGTGCCAAGAAGATGAGACCACATCTGCCAAAGATAGGTCAACCACTGTCTCAGTTACTTTTCTCATTCCTGAGACAAATTACCCGAGACCCAAAGTTAAAGGAGGAAAGTGTTATTTAGCTCACAATTTTTAGAGGTTTCAGTTCATAGTTGGCTGGTTCCAAGGCACAGTGGCATCACAGAGAAGTGGCATCACAGTGGCATCACAGTGGCATCACAGTCCATGGTGAAGCAGGGCAGGCAGAAGGCAGCAAGCAGCAAGCAAAAACCAAAAACAAACAAACAAAAAAACTGGCAACAGTTTCTTTCTGTCCCTTTACATTTTATCTAAGCTACCTGCCCTTTCCATCCCTTTATATTTTACCTAGGCTACCTACCCAGAACTATGCCAAACCAGTCAGTGGACATTCTTAATTTCAGCATCACGCACCCTAAATCTAGCCACCTCTGAAAAAAGCCCCACCTGAGACTTTTGTGGGACATCTAGACACAGCCATAGCAACCATGAACATTCCTTGACAGATTTCAGCTCTGGGTTTAGAAGCTTTTACTTCCAAATAGACTTTCCTGGGCCAGGCTACAGGGGAAGGAGGAAAATATTGGAGTCCCAGGACATACTCAGCAGAGAAAGCAAAGATCTAAGGTGACCGCCCAAGGTGGACAGCCAAGAGGTCATGCGGAAAGATGCAGATATCTGACAGCTTGTGTGTCCATGACTAGTTAGGCATAACAGCTGCTCTCTGGTAATCTGTCTGCCCCACTCCAAGTGATATGGGCAGCCATGACTAGGCAGTGATGTTGGGAAAGCCTTTAGTGTAGTGCCAGGTACAAAGAAATGATTCTGAAGCACACGAGTACCTACATGAACATGGCCTACTCTGGGAAACAGGTGCTGTATATATAAGGTTAGAGCCTCAAATCCCAATTCTGATCTTCTGCTTCAGAGGGTAAAGAAAATTCCTAACACATTTTTTCCATCCTATCTGATGTTTGTTTGTCTCCATAGGACTGCCTCCCTCACCATCTAACCCAAGGAGACTGAGCCCTCAGGTTTTGCAACCATGCAGGTCTATCTGCTGCTCTCAACATCTCCTGAGAACACGGAGTAACTGTGTTAATAGCTGGGTGGATAGAGATTGGGGAACCATTAAAATTACTCAGACATACAGACACCAAGAGTCCAGGACAAGTTTGCACAGGGATATTTAGTTGGTCTGACTTTCAGAGGGCTTTTCACTAAAAAAAAAAGTCTGATTCTGAATCACATTATGGTTCTACTTTCTGTCAGTTCCTTTGAGATTGGACCAACATTCCTCGATCCACCTCTGACGGTCATCAGACTTTGGTGCAAAACATCCTTTTAGACATACATTGTCCTCCGTGGACTTTCTCCAGGGTTTGCCTAACATCCTGACCTTTCCTGTCTGCCTGCTGTGCTGTTTCAGATGGTTTCTCTATAGCTGCTCAGGGTGCCCGGGGAGGAAACAGGGGCTGACCAGGGAAGGGTCAGTGGTCCATTCTCCATGGGGTAGGGCCAGTGGAGATAGCAGAGATCCCCTTCCAATGAGTATATTGGAGATAATTGGAAAGAAGTGTCAGAGAATGACTTACATTCCAGGATTTGGAGAATTTTAACAACAGCATTTCTGTGTGTCAAAGGAAAAAATTTGCTTCATGGTCTAATGGAATCTATGGTAGAAGAAGCGTTGCATAAAAGGATTTTTTTACTGTAGTTGGAAAAATTCTTGCTTTAGCCAGATGAATCAGAAATGACTTTTTTGGGGCCAGAAATGTCCATATGTTTTCAGACATAATAGCAAAGCTAAAGTCAAGACAATCACTAGCTAAAGCAAGGCAGAATCACAAAAACCAAGAGTGGAGAGGGGAGCAGTACATGTTATTGTGAATGACACTGAGGTGTGGTTGCCATCTGGACAGGGACTGGGCCCAGAACAGGGATCTGGTCAACCCCAGGCCTCCTGAGGAGACCTTTTGCTCCCTACTGGGAGTCCTTCTCCTGACTTACATGTTGGTGGCTGTTTGTGAAGGCTCAGGAGAATGCGAATGGACATGGGTTTATCACTAGTAAAGCAAGTTTTCAAATACCTCAGTTAGGCTGATGTGTTTTAAGATGGGGAATGACCTTGTGCTTTTAGAATGTATCTGAGTAGCTCATTATGAAAGGAGGGCAATGAGCAGACTTGCCTTTGCAGAAACTAGAGCCTTGTGCGTGACCACTGTGGTAGCAGACACATCTGCCTGTTTCAGTAGCAACCCTGAGAACACATACCTTGTTTCCTCTGGGCAAGTGTGTGAGTTAGGTGAGTAGCATTCTCCACCCCTCTAAACTGTAATTCTTTTGAAAACTGCATTTGTGTTTCCTGCATTTAACCACTCATCTGTACTCAGGTGAAGTTTTCACGATGAAATCTGTGCAATCTATGGTGAAATCTGGCAGTTGGAAAATCTGCCATTTACAAGTTCCCTAAACTGTTCAGTGGCCATGGGACACTGCAGGTGCTGGGGTTATTGAATTACACTGCACACAGTAGGTGCTTGATAATACTGTCAACTTTCATAAGCCGCTGTTCCTTAATCAGATCAGCGATGCACATGTGACTGCTTCCCACTGCTAGGCCAGCACCTTTTGCGATTGCATCTCCATCACACTTCTGTTACATGGGAGCTCACAAACACTCATTCCTTTCAGGCAGGCTAATTCCTAAAATTCATGAGATGTAGCAGCAAAGCTCATCCCCTTCAGGAGCTCACACAACGCCTTTCCCTGCTGAGAAGGACAATACACTTTTTAGTGTTTTGCAGTCCACACGTTTCGTGTGGGGACTCAGAGACCCTAATGCTGCAGACTTATTGCTGGTGTGGAGGAGGGTCAGGGAGGGGCACTTGCTCACACGGACCCTGATGTCAGAGAGAAGAGGCCATTGCTGTCACAGCACTTCACTGCTCTGACTGTGGACTAACTGTGAGGACTGTAGACCATGCAAACACTAGTACACACCTCCTACGGGTGTCACACACTCTTACGTGTCACCAGATGCCCAATCCAGTGCAATGGTTTTCATTGCTTGGTTAAATTGAACTCTCATTACCAAAAGCCAGAAATCCCGCACCAAAGTAAACACCTTAGGTGGCAGCTCGCAATCATTTTATTTTACTAAACAGAACAATTAGAATTATATTTAGAATGATACAGAGGTTACTCAAGAAATTATTTTCTCTTACTTTGGGTAATGCAGTCTGATTTTTTTTCATTTTATTTTTTAGGGTTTTTTCTTCCTGGTCTCTCTTCTCCCTCCTCTCCACAATCTTCCCTTCCTCTCTTTTTTTCTGAAATTCATTTCTTAAGAAAAAGAATCTTCACCAACTATGAAACCGATTTAGTGATTCACTAATGGGTCAAACTCCACTGTCAAAAGCACTGCTTGGGAAGAATTCCTTTTTTCTGGTTCCCAGGAAGACACCTGCAGGAGCTTGCCAAGTGGCAGACCCACAAGAAGGACATGAGCCGTCCCAAATGCCATCAGCACATGAAGTGTCAGAAAAGAACCCTCGCGGAGCTGCATGCTAACAGCAGCGTATGTCAGTAAAGTACGGGCACGCCTCATACGGCAGATGACCCCTAATCATCAGAGAACGGAAGGGAGTTCCAGAAGGATATGCGCAGGGTATCACTGCTTACTTGGGGTCGGAGACCAGCTGGGGGGTAAATTCTTTAAAAGGTAGAAAAGTTATTTAAAAAGAAGGAATGATTAATGTAAATTCAGTGATTTCATCTGGGTAATAAATATGAGATTGGAAGAAAGGGGTACAGTTGAGATGGTGTACAGTGAGGCCCTCCTAGGCACTGAATACGCATCTTCCACAGGCTCTGCTAGGCACATCGATATTTTGAGTTTATTTAAGCACTTTACATATGTATGTTATTTTGGGTACAATAAAATATAAAATAAAATAACCAAAAGTATAATAGAAATACTAGAGGGATTTAGGAATTTTAAATATAATGATGTTCACAACTATCTTAAATAATAGAGTTAAATGGGTGAAGAAAACAGTTGGAGAACGTGAAAGGATAATCAAGTTATCATATATCAAAGTTTAGAAAACTTTCAAATTCTGTTTGAATAAAATTATGTAGTAAATAGTAAATAAAATTAAGCAGTAAATATTCATGTTATACTTTGCATGAAACATATATAACTACACATACAGTGTGCTATAATTATATATATATAATAATCTAGGATATTGTAAGGAATTGTGTCAATATGCTGACATCTTAGCGGTAATTTTGAATTTTCCCTATAAGCTTTCCAAATTTTGGAATGAGAATAAATTCTTTGTAAATAAGAAATGGTCAATGAGTCATTTAAAATAAATCGGTTTGGGAAGAATTGTGTAGTACTTTCTCAGAAGTACTAAAGAAGTATGAAAGAGTCTCCAACTCCATAACCCAGCAGTCTTCAAAGCGACATTCCTCCATTTAAGACTGGAATGGACCATCCAGCTGTTCCACCTCCGGACTGGAGTGTGATGTTGCGGGAAAACACTTCATGGAGTGGGAATAATTTTTGTCCCTAGTGCAGAAAGGATCACATTGCAGCTGGGACGCACAGAAGCTGTGTGCCCAAGCAGATACTGGTGAAAGTATGAGGACCTCGAAGGTGGGGAGATTCCTCTGGATCACTCCATCCAGTCTCCTTGGCCAGAAGAAACTTGTGGCGATGAAGGTGTTGTTCCCTGGGAGCTATTTTCTACTGTCGAGCCAGATACTGACATGCCAGTCAGCTTTTATTAATTTGTTTTTATTCCGAGCATCAGTTTGCATGCCTTCTATAGACATATCTTCAAATTTAATCATCTTTCTCCAGAATTCTCCATTCTATTTTTAAGTCTACCCAATATATTTTAAAATGTTCGTTCTTACAATTTTGTGATCTAGAAATTCCTCTGATTCTTTCTCCTAAATTGTAGTTTTCTGCAAGCTCACCTCATCTATTCACTATGATGTTCGTTTACTGCTATAAATGCTCACATATGTTTGCAATAATTATTTCCAAAGTCCTTTGGCCAGTTCCAAGTTTGGAATAAGAAAATCATTTTGTTACTTTCTTAAATCTCGTGTTTGTGAGCCTCAAATTTCTTTGTATACTTCATAACTATTAAGATGTATAAAGCATTGTGTATAGAAGGGCCCTGGGGTAGAGATGTCCTCACGTTTCCTTTTGGCTTTGCTTGTTGGTAGGGACTGAGAGTGCTTTCTTGTGTCTGCTGGGTGAATGAGGAATAACCAGTTGGTTTTCACTGCAAGCCATGTTGAAGAAGTCCACGGTCCTGCTTTCACCAGGGTGAGCATACCCGTGTGCTGGCAGCCTCCATCCCCCCACAGACCCATCCCAATAGTGGACAGGCCGGTCCACTTGCATGACCTATGTGAATGTGACCTAGAAGGAGGCTGGGTTCAGCTTTATCAGGCCTTCGATTCCGGGCACCATGAGAACAAGCAAGACTGCAAATTCTGTATTTCAGCTCCTAATTCACTGCCATTTTATATGGCTTTTTTCATAAAATTGGAGTTATGCTAAGAATAATTTTCAAGATAAAGAAATTATTGTTTCACTTGGTGATCATCCAGACTGCAATCATCCCACTATGTCCACCATTGTTAGCAGCTTGGCTGACCTCACCTTGACCTTACAGAATCGAATATCCCTTGAGAGGCTTCCTGCGCCTGCTGCTCTGACTAAAAATCTTGGCTTTTGTCCCCAGAAAGCTTCCACGGTGTTCCAACCACTACTGAAGGGTTCCACTCATCTAAATCAGTTCAAAGTGCATTCAGTGCCCACCACTCATGAGCACCTTATAGATAGGTCAACTTGTTCTACCATTCCTTTCTTTGATGTTCTCTGCTATATCCCAAATCAAGTATAATCAGTTTCTATTGTTTTAAAATGACAGTGAGTAATGTAAGATTAATATACTAACATTGAAATTTTTATATAATCCAATGGACCACTTATGAACATAGAGAGTGCCTTTAAACATTCTGTTTCTTGTTTAATATTTTGAATACTGAGCAAGTAGTGATGTATTTTGAATGGCCTGGTCTGTACAATGTTAGGAGTTTGAGGCTCTGTGAAGTTGGCAGGTGATAACACAGAATGTGTGGTTGCTATTAAATTAGGATTTGAGTAACCGTGGATGAGAAGAGGGGTGTCAGCATGTGCTCAGCAGCTGTGGCTGGCTAACCCATTTGTTAAGTTACTATGGTGATAAGTCCACAATCGTGGTTCTACCACTTGTGGGCCAGTTGGTTTTATCCGGTTCTGAGGTCACATGTGACATTCTGCCTCTTCCCACAGTCTCGGCTGACTTTTGAAAAAGACATATTGGGTGGTAGAGTTTAAATAGATCAGCACAGATACATCTGTGAATCATGCTTTTTTATGTTTTTGTGTTTATACAAACTGATGTTTTCGGTTAAATTCTACTTTATCCTTCAGGATTCCAATTTTACATAAAATAAATTCAAAACCTGATAGTTGGTAAGCTTCCTTCTCAGTTAGGTAAAAGTTAGTATCTTGGCCCAAAGCAATGTTTTCTGTGTGTTATTAAATCATATTTGTATTAAACAACATTTTGAGCTCCATTGATAGTGGGTTTTATGCCATTTGTTGAACTGGTATTATTTTATCTGAATATGTATTCCTGTAACAAATTAATTGTGTCTCTCAGAAAAGCTTTTTAAATATCTGTTGGTCTTTCACTTGATTAGAACAACAATGAAAACATTAGTGCTAAAATTATGACCGTTATTATAACTTATAGCAAGTATAATTAAGGTGCTACCACATATTTCAAGAAACTCAGTATGTAAACAAACTAAATCTTGCTTTAAATGATCTTGGTAGGAGTTCAGTATACTTGCTTTGATAAAAGGTACTGGATATAGAGATAAATTTTCTATCTCCCCTTTGATATTTTGAAAGATTTAAGTGACAGACGGCAAGACATTGATAGAAACTTACAAGCTGCTGTATATTTTCAAACCAACTCAATGCTATTTCTCTCTCCCTACACACACAGACCCAATTTTTAATCTAATGGAAATGTCCTTTTGTACTTAGATATATTTAAAATATCCCCAACTTCAACTCTGAAAAATGACAATGTGTTTTAGATATGAAATAATTGCAAAAGTTCATTGAAAATTGGTGAGCCTTAGAACACACCATGGTCTTTAAATGGTACTGCAAATGAACGCCAGTTGCAAAGAGAAGAATCAAATCGACTCCCAAAAGTTTCTTCCAAAAATGAGACTGTTATTTCCAATTGGCTGCTTTCCACTGAGTTCTGTTTTTCTTCCCGGGCCCCATGGCTTTCTTTCTCTTTTTGGGTTTTTGTTTTATTTTATGTATTTAAGTGATTGGTCTTATTTCTATAAAACTTTTGTATGATTGATGACTGCATTCCACTGTCATATCAAGGTTATAATTGCTGAAGTGGCACTGAATTCTCTGGATTCTCTGATTTTACTTCTTCATTGCATAAATCTTTAGAAGAGGAATTCTTTGATAAGTTATTGATCTGTAATGTTTCCTAGATAACATATGAATTCCATTATTTTGAGAGATAAAAATACATTTTATCATATCCTAGAAAAGAAAATAGAGTGATTTGTGAATAAGCAAAAGGGAAAGAACTTATTTATATTTAGAATCATTCCATATGTTAGTCCATACATTCTGCATTAACTTAACTATTATTCTACGTAGTTAAGACTATGAGACTGTATAAATATTGTCTGGAACTTCTATTAGGTGATGTTATGGATAAAATATTATGTAAAAGTTAAAAATAAAACCTTGAAGATTGGGGGAAAGGACACTGGAACAATTGGAAGGCAAAAATTCCAGTCATGGTTTTAATGGATATTTATAGTAAAAAAGTAGAAAATGATTTAGTCTAGAAACAAAAATATAATACTAATATATTCAACTTTTATGATCTACTTGGCTAAGCTCCAACACACACACACACACACACACACACACACACACACACACACACACACATCTTTGAGTCTGTGATGAGCCTGTGTTATAAGAGAATAGGCAGTGATAAGAATTAGCAAGATTTGGGAAGAGGTGAGGGCTATATTGCAGATGGAGGCTGTAGAGTAAATCATGACACTCTTGTAAATAAGCACTAAGTGTCAAATGATAAAGACACACACAAAAATGGGCCAAGGGAGTCCAACATAGAAATAAATGGAAGGGCTGACATTTAAGGGTTTGGGAAGGACCAGGTCATGAGGTCCTTTTCATGCCATGGAAATGAGTTATTACTTTGTACTGAGAGTGTGGGAACTGCTGAAGAGAAAAACAGGGTCAGCATTAAGGAGAATAATGAGGTCAGTTCCTGATTTGAACAGATCATGAGTACATATCCAGAGAAATGCTATTTAAAGGAGGCTACAGGGCATCAGGGAAAATTGTTAGACAGTTAGTGGGTGTTCTAGAGCATTACAATGAAACCCAAGCACTACTAAGAATAGAGGTGCAATTTATTGAAGAAAAACATGGAACTCAAAATTAGCAAGACTTAGTCACTTATTGGCTGTAAAGATCAGGGAATAATTCAGTAATAACTTATCTGTGTGGAGTTTGGATAACAATGTGGGTGAGGATGTGATCAAATGAGATGGAAAATTCACTATGAATATGATAATTGGGTAAGGGTGAATGTAATTTGGGATGTATTAAATTTGAGGTGCCTCCATAGCATCTAAAATGTGGGCTATTGTTATTAACTATGTGCTAGCTTATTTTCTCAAAAATTTACATACGATAATTCATTTACTATTTATGCACAAATATACTGATCTCAGGTATGGGTAAAAATGTTAATCTAATTTTATATTAGGGGGATAGAGGCTGGACTTCACATTCTAAAGTTCTAGGAGAAAGTTACAGTAGAGATACACATGGAAGATATGAACACAGGTCATACTGTACTGAGTCATAGAATGAATGAAAAGTATATAACTTTATGCTCTCTACAAGAAACTCGGCTTTACATGTGAAAGCTTACACTGATCAAAAGCAAAAGGATGGAGAAAAATATGTCATGCACACATTAATTAAAGAAAATCTAGAGCAGCTACATCAAACCAAGGCAAACAAGACATCAGAATGAGGACAACTGCCAAAGATCTGGAAGGCATTACACTGTGCATCAGCCCAGATGGACACACATTTCTGCATCCTGAAGACAAACTCTTCAAACTTGGTCTTTGGCTCTTAAAGCAGTACTATGATTCAAATCTAGACCCATTCTGTCCAGTCAGAAGCTACTCCTGTCCACCCTGAGACATGCCCACTCAGAGATTTCTGCCCAGTGACCAAGAAGGAGCTACACCTATCTATCCACCTGGTAACAGGCCTGCCAACTGAAGACTCAACTGCAGACACTGAATGGATGCACCTATGTCCCACTAGCAGCCTCACTTTTCAAGGTTTTTCATGCAGTCTTGTTCACTCAGGGGCTACACAGAGCCAGATCTACTAGATTTCCTGAAAGCAGGTTCAACAGTTGGATAACCTAATGGAAAAAAGCAGCAGCCACTTGACTTGCCCCAAATATCATTCAAATGTGATCCCAGAGACATTCCTGTCAACACAGGAGTTTTGCAGGGAGGAAGTGTTTACTTGGAAGAGAAAAAAAAGCAGTCTGTAAAGATTTGAAGAGACGTTTTCTTTTTCAAATGCACAGACACCAATAAAGTCTATATGGATCCTAAGGAATCGGTTACATATGACACCATGAAAAACAAAAATTGCTCCAGCTAGTAAATCAAGATCTAAAAATTGCCTGACAAGGAACTAAAAAAATCACCATAAAAAATTTCAGTAAGATATAAAAGAAGACAGGTACACAACTAAAAGAAATCTTGACAACAGAATAAAAATTTGGTAAAAAAAAGAGAGATCATAAAAAAGAACCAACAAGGGAAGACAGCTCCGGACTCCATCTTTGGAGTGAGGCTTGAGCTTTCAGGTCAGGTGCTTCCCGGCGTGGATCTACTCTGGCTCTGCCCCCTCCCGGAGAAGACAGCTCCAGACTCCATCGTGGGCAGGAGGCTTGAGCTTGCAGGTCAGGCCACTTCC
>PVJO010034933.1:0-10420 GCA_004026905.1 Hystrix cristata | reverse complement strand
GCCATTTGTTGGTTGTTGGGCATTTAGGTTGTTTCCAAGACTTAGCTATTACAAATTGTGTTGCTATGAACATGGTGGTGCATACGTCCTTGTGGTATGACGATTTTAATTCTTCTGGGAAGATCCCCAGTAGGGGAATAGCTGGGTCAAATGGAACCTCCAGTTGTAGTTTTTTGAGGAATCTCCATATTGATTTCCATAGTGATTGGACCAGTCTACATTCCCACCAACAGTGGAGGAGTGTTCCTTTTTCCCCACAGCCCCTCCAGCATTTGTTATTGGTTGATTTTTCCATATACGCGGTTCTTTCTGGAGTGAGGTGGAATCTTAATGTTGTTTGGATTTACATCTCTTGAATGACTAGTGACGTTGAACATATTTTCATATATTTATTTGCCATTTTTATTTCTTCGTCTGAGAAATGTTTATTCATTTCATTTGCCCATTTTTGGATTGGGTCTTTAAATTTGGGAGATTTAATTTTTTTGAGTTCTTTATATATTCTAGATGTTAGACCTTTGTCTGATGGATAGCTAGCAAAAATTTTTTCCCAGTCTGCGGGTTTTCGCCCTACTCTATTGGTGATTTCTTTTGCAGTGCAAAAGCTTTTTAATAGCATGTGGTCCCAAGCACTGATTCTTTGTATTGTTTCCTGTGCAGTCTGGGTTCTGTTCATAAATTTTTTTCCTGCCCCTATGTCTTTGAGGGTTTTTCCTATTCTATTCTCCAGTAAATTTAATGTTTCTGTTTTAATGTTTAGATCTTTGATCCACTTTGATTTGAGTTTAGTACATGGTGAGAGACATATATCTAGTTTTAATTTTCGACAGGTGGTTAGCCAGTTTTTCCAGCACCATTTGTTAAATTGGCTATCCTTCTTCCAGTGAGAGTGTTTGGCTTCTTTGTCAAAGATGAGGTATTTGAGTGTGTTTGGGGTTGTTTCTGTATCCTCCAATCTATTCCATTGATCCTCAGGTCTGTCTTTTTCCAGTACCATGCTGTTTTTAATACTGTAGCTCTATCATATAGTTTTATGTCGGGGACTGTGATGCCCCCTGCTTTTCCCCTGTTGCTTAGGATCGTTTTTGCTATTCTTGGTCTCTTTGGTTCCAGATGAAATTCATGATTGTGCTTTCTAATTCTTTGAAGTATGTTAATGGTATCTTGATTGGAATTGCATTAAATCTGTATAGTAGTTTAGGAAGTATAGCCATTTTCATGATGTTGGTTCTTCCTACCCAGGAACATGGGATGTCCTTCCATTTTTTGATATCCTTTTCAATTTCTTTTTTTAAGGTGCTGTAGTTTTCGATGTAAAGGTCTTTTACTTCTTTCGTTAGATAGATTCCTAAGTATTTTATTTTTTTCTGTGCAATTGTGAAAGGTATATCTTTTGTTATTTCTTTTTCGGTGGGTGGGACTACCATACTTGAATTCCTAGTTTCTTTTCCTCAACTCTTTATAAACTCATATGTATCAAACTCACAGAGACCCCATGCAGTCTCAGAGATGAGATCATTGGTCCTTCCCACACTCAGTTTCTCTAATTTCGTTCCTTAATAATTTATTCTTACTCTGTTTGCTAGTTCCTACTCTTCTCCTTGCCTCTGTCTCCCTCAGTATGTGTCTTCAGCTTTTTACATATGAGTAGTTCTGTGCATATGCCTCTGTCTCCACGTCTCCCTGTATCACTGTTTTCTTCTTTCCCTACATCTCTCCTTCCTCCATTCCAGTTGTGTCCCCATTCTTTTCTTCTGTCTCTGTCGCCTTTTCTGCCTCTCGAATTTTTGGGTTTCTATCAGCTCTTTTTCCTTACCCTGTACATATGTGCATACCTCTCTAATTAAAAAATACCACCATAGCATAATTCTTAATCTCCCTCTACTTCCTTCTCACCTAATATTTTAGAAAAACTAACCTCACATAACTATTTTTGTGAATTACTTTCATTATTTTCCAATTAATTGCAATCTGAATTTTCCCTCCTCTGCCCTAAACTGTTCTCATTCTGTACACCAGTGACCTTTAATTACTAACTCTAATACATAATACCTACTCATTAACTCTAATAGTACTTTTCCTCGCCAAGAAATTTGACCCTGTTAGCTAATCACTCTTTGTTTTTTTATGTTTTTTTTTTAATTTTTTTTTTTAGTTTCTGTGATAGAACTCTCTTATGATTCTTCTTCTACCTCTTTTATGATCTTCACTGCACGGTCTGCCTTGCCCTCTTATAATGTTGACGCAAGATCCCTATGCCAAGGAGCCGCCTGTGATAAAAGACAGCATAGACATACAGCCTGCTAGCCTGAGAGCAGCCTCCAGGTGATGAGAAAGTTAAATGTAGCTACCCTAGTGAGCCCAGGGAAGACTGACGGAGGATTCATTTAGTTGCCCTGTGGAGTTTTGAAAAGTGTCTTAACATTATTATTTTAATCCTTTAAAATATGGAATGATTTTATATGCAGTAATAAAAAAGTGATAACTCCAGAATTCCTGCTGTTGTTAATTTCTCTTCACATTCTTAAACTATCACAGAATATCCTTTCTATGTTCTAACATATTCTTGTGTGTTTATGACTCACATATTTATTTTCAGCTCTAATTACTTGCATGTCCCAAAGCCATAAATCCAAATTTTAATCAGTATCAATAATTGAATATCACACAATTACCACTTACCCAAAACATCTGAAAGCTCAACAGTATGATATATATTCTAATTCATTTTTTAGTATTCTCACTCACTCACCAAATCTGAAAACTTATATTTCTTCAACATCTTCATCCAATCCATCTCACAGTATAAATCTAGCTAATATATGTTTCCTAAATAGCTCCCTTCTGTTCAACAATGCTGGTTCTCACTACATAGACATTTGCCATCTCTTGTAAGGGCTACTGTGGTAATTTATTGACTGGTTTCCTTTCTTTGACTCGGTTTTCTCAGCTGTACGATAGGTAGTGATACTGTACTCACCCCATTATTGAGAAATAAAATTGATTATTATAAATAGTGTAAGACAAAACTGAAGAAAATATTAGATTTTCTTGCTACCACTCATTGACATTGAAGAAAGAAAACAAATGACTATACCAAAAAAAAAAAAAAAAAACCCAACAACGACAACAAGAAGAAAAACTTGGTACTTGGCTTCCTAGATATAGAAATGAATTAAGAATTTAAAAAGATATGAAGAATACAATAGGTATATACTCTCATGGATACTGGATGATGTTTTCTCTCAGATGCTAGACAATTGGAAATAGATTCTTTGTATACACTGTTAACTTTTTGTAGAAAGTTCCTAATATGTTTTGAAGTCTGACACATCAGGATCAGAATTCTATGTGGCAAAGGTAATGCTGAATTTTTTAGACAGGACCAATATAAGTTATGCTAAGTTTATTAGATTTTTTTCCCATTCTTGCTTCATTTATATGCAGTAACTTCATATTTACTTTATTATGTTTACTTCTGAACTCCTATCTGCTGGAAAGTTTTAGGTTTTGAATTTTTTGTTTTATATTTAGTTGTTGAATAATTGTATAAATATTAATTATATAAGTATTAATAAATGTCGTGATTATAGGGTATAATGTGATATTTTGATTCATGCATACATCATATAATAATTAAATCAGACTAGTTAATGTACCCATCACTTCAAATATTTATTCTTTCTAGTAGTAAGAAAAATTAAAATCTACTTTTTAAAAGCTATTTTGAAATACATAATGTATTATTATTAGCTATAGTCATCATTCTGTTCAATAAAGAGAGCAGCAGAGCCCATTACTCCTGTCTGTCTGAAACATTTTAACTTTTCCTCAATCATCCCCACCCTCTACCCTTTGATAACCAACATTTCACTCTCTTCTTTTACGAGTTTGAGATTTCTTATATTAATGAGATCATTTAGTATTTGTTTCTCTGTGATAGGCTTATGTTATTTAGTATAATGTCCTCTAGGTTGAAATTCTGTCATTTGTGACAACATGAATGGACCTAGATCTTGACTCTTGAAGGACAAGGAGCATGATCCTTGTAGGAAGTCGTATATCTGCATCTGGAGATGACATGAAAGTTAGACTTCTTGAAGTCATGTTTATTTATTTTGCACATATATTTCGAGTGTGAAATATTCCAAATGGATGAAATATTTGTGTTTACGAAGTATGTTTGTCAGCCTTTTCCTACTATAACAAAATATCGGAGATATTCAACCTACAAGAAGGAAAGGTCTGTTTTTGCTCAGAGTTTCAGAAGTTTCAGCCCATGTTGAATTGTTCCTGTTGTTTTGGGCCAGTGGCATGGAAGCAATCCTGGAGGAAACTCGTAGTAGGGGAAGCTGCTCACCCCTTAGATACAGAGAAGCAAAAAGAGAGAGAAGCAGGAAGAGGTTAGGGTCCCCCATATTATCCTCGAGGGCTTGCTGTGAGTCACTTGACTTCCTTGAGTGTGCTCTACCTCTTAAGGGTTCCACAGCTTCGCGGCAGTGCACAGGCTGGCTGCCCAGTGTTTAAGACTCAGGCTTTTGGGGGATACTTACTCAAACCAGAAAACCAAGGAAGGGTTTCTTCAAACAAGTTTTAGTATATGTCATATTAACCCTAACAATCTATACCTGGAGTTTTCATGTAGCTTTGAGAATCATATTCTAAGAGAGATGGAGAGGAACCAGAATGTGTGCAAAGGAAAGTACCTATAATAAAGAACTCAATTACTTACTTCAATAATTTCACAAATATTCTCTAATATACTTTTTTATAAAGATATAAAACAGGAAAGAATCAAGAACTGGGCTGCCCATTCAGAGACCTCCTTCTTGGTCTGAAAAATCATGTTAAATTTTTTGATACTAAATTATAGAAAGACTTAGTAATCACTTATAGTGAATGCCATTATAAATCTTGTTCTTGTTCCTCCATGTGAGGTGTTTTTCTTTTTACAAATATATCATGAGAAAATTTATCAAATGTTCTATGAAATTCCAGAGATAGGTTAAATGCTACTTATTTCTTGTTTCCATTCAATAATCCTCTTTCCAAAAGAAAACATATTGGCCTAGCAGGATAGTTGATTTATAATTTATTCATTAAATTATCCTTGAAAATCTGATGTATGCTGTCCATGGAGACTGATATCAAAATGTGGTCTTTCTGCTCAAAGAACTTAGGTAGTAGTCAATAAATACAGCGCAGTTATTTTGGGGAAAGGACATTATAAACTAAAAAGCCATTTTTTTCTCATTGGAAATAAAGAAAAATGGGTAAATTAGATTATTGCAGTTAAACTAGGAAAAATTAAAACTGTAATTGATAATCCCTCAGGTGAAATACTATTCCATGCACAGCTGTGTGTATGTGCGCACATAAATACACAAACAGAGTAAGGAGTGCGAACATGGTGAGAGCAAGCAGTCATGTTGATACTGGGAAGATCAGGTGCTGTATAAAATACTCTTGTAATTCTTACTTTTTGTTTTTTTCCGGTGCTAGAGATTAAACTCAGGGGTGCTCTTCCACTGAACTACATCCTCACTCTGTTCATTTTTTTTTTATTTTGAGACAGTCTCCCTAAACTGCCCAAGCAGGACTCAAACTTGGGATCCTGTTGCCTCAGATTGCCACACCACCAGGACGACAGTCTTAGCCTACTGATTACTGAGCATTATTCACTGAACAGTATCTTTTTCAGGTAAAGATTTGATAATAAAATTTGAAGGTATAAAAAAGAAATGAGCAGTGTTGTATAAAATACATTCAGGCATTCATATAGTCAGAATATCTGTATCATTTTTTGAGTAAAGATATTGGTCAAATTTTCGCATGTCTGTTTATTCATGAGTTCTCATAAGGTAAAAGTTATGATAGTGCTAAATAATTGTCTGTAGTTTTAACATCTATATACAACACTTGTTAATTGTTTTACAATTTTCTGGAGTACTCTATCTTTTATGTTGAATGTAGTAAAGGTATAAATATTTCACCAAAACATTTGCTATCTTTATAACATTCTAAATTTTAAAATCCTACACATTTTCTCATCTTAGTAAAAAATAAAATGTCAGTTTTTTCACAGGACATTGAGAAATAGACAAATGCAAGCAAAGAAACTGAGAAATAGAATTTATGTTTCTAACAAATGACCTTATTAATAATGTTCATACATACCATTTTATAAAGAAAATTTAGAAGTAAATATCGCTATCATCCTTGAAATATCAAAGGAACTGTGATTAACATTTTCTTTAAAATTGTTTTAATTACTTATAAATATATATGAGATATATTAGAATTTCTTCCTCTGATTTCACCTTAAAATTAAATTCTCATATTATTCTGATGACAAAATGAATTGTTATTAATTTTCTCTTCCTTAAAAAATTACATTAAATGTTTTTGACAAGTAAGTGAAAGTTCTGAAGCTGAAGAAGATTAAGTAATTCAGTTATCTTGCATTAACCTTGTGTTTTAATTAGTTTCCTATTTAGTAGATATTTGAAACTACACAAACTTTTTCTCCACATAATTACATTTAAGCTTTATTTTTACAGAAACTTAAGTGCATCTTTCTCCTTAATATTTCCCTAGTTACAAATGTTATCAAACCCTTTAAGCAGTCATGGAAAACTTGGCAATTCTCCAACCTAATTTTGAGCGTGTTAATTATTTTCTAATAAAGCAAGAGAGTTGTAGTCTCAAAGTATAAGACAATATGGGATCTATACCGAACCCAGAATCAGGTCAAATAAGAGCAAAACCTGCTACCAGCAATAGACATCAAATCAACAAAGATCAGCCTTTTCTGGGAAGGCAGAACTCATTTTCAATTTGATCTTTATTAAGACACTCAAGATATAATACATTTTAAAGCATACTCTGTATTGCTATCTGATCGCTCCCTCCCCTCTAATTTGTAAATTGATTTAATCTGCTCTCTCAAGAGACAGAGGCTTTTCTGAGCTATCAGTGTTATCAGAGTCTGAAATCCTGTATAAAGTGACATCCTGCATGCTGGAAAGACAGGCAATTCCTTCCAAAAGAGAAGTAGCTAAGACAACAATTGTAACAAAACATTTTTGTTTATGAACACTAAGTGAGAAATTATTTTCCAAAGTCATCATTGTTGGGTCATAAATAGGCAAAGCAGACTTACAATGACTTTTAATTCTTGGAAAACCATACAAATTTTGTGGATAATTTGCAATAGTTACTGTCTGTGTTAATTATATGGTGTAAGATCCCTGTTGCTTATGGATGTACATGGATTCTTTAATTTTACCAAGCAACATCATTTGCTATTAGTACCCATATAACTGTAGCCAATGAGTTTAAACATTGGAGCTTCATTACTTGAATGTAATTCACCTCAAGTTAAACATAACTAAACCGAATGCTAATAGAAAATGCAATTTCATTTAAGATGCAATATTAGAAGGACAAAGGAAGAGATTAGAAATGAGAAGATTAATACTGTTCTTGAAAAGAAAGCAAATAATTGATGGAGTTTGAAAATTGCCAGAATAAAGATAATTTTCATTTCTAATGTGAATTTCTAAGGCCGAAAATAAGGAATAATTCTGAAATTTGTGTGATAGGTGGTCCTAATACTTTGTCTTAGTACTTCTTGGAGACCACCATCAAAATGGATGTATTTTTTTCCCAGCATGTGAAGATGGAATTATGATTTCACTATTAAGAATTATGACTATATTAATTATATTTAAGTAAAATCACAACCAAGAGAATATGCTCAGGAAAAAAGCTTTCATCTAAGTTTCCAGTTTTTCTATGAGAATGTACTTGTTCATTACTCATTCCCTTTTGCATTTACTAGAACTTGCAACCAGAAAAGTAGGAAAGTTACCAGTTTTTAAAACAATTAAGTAGAAAAACTTAACTGTATAGTAAATGTAATTACTGTGAGCAGCAGCAGACTGTTATTAGTTGGAATGAGAAAATAAATTTAAATATTCTACTTATCTTTTAGCTTATAACCACTACTAGATAACACAAAAATTCTTAATTAGTACTCAAAATTCAATACCACTCAAAATAATGTTCAATAGCTACTCTAAAATTTTCATTATATTTAACAATACTTGACTTTTAATGGACACTTTATGGGTATTGTAAAGAAATGGAGTTGACTTGCATCTTAGCTTTTCCATTTACTAGTCAATTGGTTTTTGATAATTATTTAGTATTTCTGAGATTGTGCTTCTTTATTTTATAATTATAATACAGAAGTATGTATTTTGTTGTGGTCCAATGAGTTCAGGAAGTATTTCCCTGTGAGTTTACATAAACTCAAATATCAAATTTTAAAAACAATTTGTATATTTCTGCATGAAAACATACTAATAACTCTACTGTAATTATAGCCAAGAAACTTTACTTTAAACTGAACTATTAAAAAATCAAAACAGTTTCATAGTAGTTGTTTTAGATGAGTTATTATTAGGAAACACTTAGGCACTTACATTTTCAAATATACGGTACAATTTCACAATGTATCATCATGTTCCCTTGATGTTTGCAATGTATTCAACTGATTAATAAATATTTATTACTTTTGATTTTGTACTGGATGCTAAGGTTATCCCTGTGATTAGAAATGCAGTAGTTTAACATATATAGCTTTGCAAGAAGTTTATTATTTCAGAACATATTATTGCATTGCATTGTCCCTCTTTGCTTAGCTCTCACAGTACAGTGACTTTCCTAGTCCTTTGTATTCCCATAGATTAAATTTACAGAGCAATCTTTTTATCAATCTCTCATCTATTTCTATACCATAAAATAATGAAGCTACGTATAATAGACTAGATTCCTGAACAAAGTTCAACTGCAGTCCAGAAGCTGCCAGAGAGATGACTGTAAAGTTTTATGGAAGAGTGAATATAATGCAACGAGAGCCACTGTTCTACACATCAGAAACACCCAGAGAGTATGAACCAAATACATGTGAAAACCCAGGCTCCACTAGGAATAATCAAATCAGAATAACTTTGCAGGGAGGGAATCTTTGCAATGTTACTTGTTGCCTCTCCCTGAATGATTCTTGTACATAAACTGAGAGCTGTTAATCTGACAAACTCTGTCATTAGTACATAATGAAAAACTTGAAAGATGTTTTTATAGCATTATTTGGAATTAAAACAGATTTACAATAAATATTCACAAGTAAGAGTATGGACAAGTCTAGATTCATACAGCCAAATTGTGAATTTATGTGGATAGTGGAGACATTTGAGGCTGAAAAGATTGGGGGCCTACATAAGATACTGATCTACTGATCTTACATTTCTGGTACTTTCTGTCTTCTGAAATATCTTAAAAACATATTTCTGAAATATTTCTGATGTACTGAAAAGCAAATATGCTTACCATCTAGATTTAATAAATGTTAATAAATGCTTCTATTTTGCTATAATTTTTTCAGCAATTCTGTTAGCTCTTAAAGACTAAGCCATCACAGTTTTAGGTATTGCATATGTCATTTTCCCCTCTCTCACTTTGTAAAATGAATTAGATATGGTGTCATTAGATGTATTTTTAATGTTATGATATATGTAGTCTTTACTGCACATTCTCTTCTAAGTAGATTCATATTGCAGGAAACCATACAACATACTTGATGT
The DNA here is from genome assembly GCA_004026905.1 of Hystrix cristata. Taxonomy (NCBI): domain Eukaryota; kingdom Metazoa; phylum Chordata; class Mammalia; order Rodentia; family Hystricidae; genus Hystrix; species Hystrix cristata. The sequence continues at coordinate 770 of PVJO010034933.1, read as the reverse complement.
TTCCTTCCATATGAAGATGCAGCTATTTAAGGGTTGACTTTTTTCCAACTTCACTTATGTTCCTCTCCTTGGAAAAAGGTAAGAACACTTGATGACTTTAGGATGAAGACCTGGACATATACATTTCTGTTTCTGCACGTTCCTTTTATTGATTCTCTTGGGACATTTCCTGAATGTGTTCTTTCCTAACTGCTCTTGGCACTGTGGGGCAGCTAAATAAAGGTAACTGAAGAAGAATCCTCCAGTTTGCCTGCACTGTCTAGGCTGATTAGGTGATTCTGCCTCATCTTGGGATTCGTGCTTTGAAAACCAATCCTATCATGACATGAGGCCATTTCATTCAAACTAGACTTTGTTAATGATAAGGGTAGACTTTGAATTTTATTGCCCAATATCTACATGTATTGTATTTAATTCAATATTTGAGGGCTAGGTATTTAGCTCAGTGGTTAGAGTACTTGCCTTAGAAGCACAAGGCCATGAGTCCAATCCCCAGCACAAAAGACCAAAAAAAAAAAAAAAAAACAACAACAACAACCACAACAACAAAAAACCACAAAAAACAAAACTTGAATAAGGAAATAATTTCTATTTATTACACCTGAAAGTCCAATATCAGTGTAACTATATAGTCCTAACTGTACTTCATGATACTTACAAGTTCCAGCATTCTTGCTTTGGAACAAAAACAGAGTTACCATAAACTAATGAAAGTTAAGCACACTACAGAGTTATTCATTGAAATGATCCTTACTCATATCCCTGTATAT
>PVJO010034932.1:0-10425 GCA_004026905.1 Hystrix cristata | reverse complement strand
AAAGAAGCAAATTGGCTGTTTAAAAAGGCAGTATTTTAATGCATCATTACAGGCAGATCCAGTTATATGATCTATACCAAATAGACTTATTTTCTTATCTCAAAAGAATAAAATTCGGGAAACATATCTAACTAAAATGTATTCTAATATGCTACTTTGCAAGTGTTGCGCCAAACTTTGGAGATATGTCAAGACAAAGCAGAAAAAAAAACAAATGTCCTAAATGGAAAGATTTTTGCTTATTTATATTATCACGTAACAACCATTGCCAATAACTGGAAGAACATTTTTTAAAAACTGTTAGTTGATTATCATGAACATTATGGTTTGTCACTGCTGCTACTTAATGACACTGACCACACACCCAGCACTGTCTTGTCACCACCTCCACCTAGTCTCCACGGGGCAGGAGGTATAGTCCCCACGACTCAGTCGAAGAACCTCAAAAAGGACTGCACAGTTCTATCACGCAGCACACAAACAAAAATTTAAACTCACTTCTGAGTGACCCTAATATCTCTGCTTATATTACTGCATACTTTCAGTGGAGGTAACGTGCGATAGCATTAAAATGAAACAGGAAAAATACACTGGTCAATTTGCATGCTTTTAAGAACCATGACTAAGCATATAAAAATGCCTTTTTTTTTTTTTTGCTTATTGCCACAAACCACATTTTTACCAATTATTTTGAGGAAGCTAAAAAATAATTTCTTAATCAGCACCTCCCATATCTGGTTAGACACACTTTGCCCATGGCCCATTGGAATGCCCTATCAGATGATTTCATTTTATATGTGAAGATAAATATGGGCCATAAAATAATAATCTTGCTTTTCAGCACTGTCTTACAAGCATGGGAGTGAAATATTTAAGTGATGATGACAGAAACCAAAAGTATTTCCACTATTACTGCTGAATACCCTTCTCATTTTAAGTTCCTTTTTCACAACGCAAATTTTTCAGATCCTGAATCTTACCCACAGAGGTTTGTTTGTTTGTTTATGGTGCTAAGGATCGAACTCAGGGCCTTGCACTTGCTACACAAGTGCTCTAACCACTGACCTAAATCTCCAACCCCCCCCCACGCCCCATAGAAGTTCTCTAGGGCAAATAACTTTTGTCTCTGATGATGAAAGAAAATTCTTCCTAATTTAGTGAGACAGAAAGGGAGAGAATATGAGAGACAGACACAGAAGGACAGAAGTGTTCCATTATCCTGTAAGCCCAAATTTTGGAAAAGTGGACAGAGAGTTAGTTCTAAACTGTCTGTGCCATCACCCAGCCTGCTTTTGGCGGAAGGCCAAGTCATGATGATCCTAATAGGCCCGTGTACAGCGGCTCGGTCATTTATGTTTCACAGCATTTCTTGAGCTCCTAATCTACCTCACATGCTATTCAAGGTGCTGCCACAGTTTCTAAACTCAGCAGGGGTTTTTCAAAACACATTCTTATACCCAAGACAGCATAGAGCAGATTTTCTCCAATCACTTACCTGAAAGAGGGAAGATTAAAGTGAGGGGTAGAGACAGAGTAAAGGGTGCTAGCCTCATGCAGTCAGTGAGCTCAAAGTCTATGTATTGCATTTTTAACTGAAGATTCCCCAAACACAGTTGCTTCCACAGTGATGTAATAACTTTCCTTAACTTTCATTTTTTTCCAAACTCGTTCAAGCATGGAATATATTTTTAATGCACTCTTAATCTCTCTAGAAACTACATCCTATAGACCACGTTTCATGAAATGCTACGACTATTTTTTTTTTCTTTTGTGGAAGGACATGGATTTTGTTAAACCTCTGCCCACACCTTATGAGCAAAACAGTTTGTATTAATGTCTCATTGAAAAATTTTTCCTATTTATTTTTTTTCTCTAAGTATTTCTTTCTCTAAGTATTTCAGAAGTTTGAGCATTTGAATTTCAACAACACTGGCTACTTTAGAACACCTACTATTTCATGATGGTGGGGAAGCTCCTATTTAAAAGGAAAATATAAAACTATGATCCTGAGATGAAAAGAAACCTTTTCCTGCATGTCTCAGGTTGAATGCTTCACAAAATAATCATATACTAAACTGGACATGTATTTCCTAAATTGGACTGGGATAATCTGAGTAACTTTTTTCTGAAGTATTGATTGCTGAGTCTTAGTACAGGCTTACTAAACCAGAAACTTGAAGAGGCAGCATTAAATAAAAAACAACCATCCAGCCTAACTCACCAAAGAAGGGAACACTAAGCACTTCTAATCCATCAGGACAACTTCATCTAGAGCAATGTCCTGAAAAGTTATCTCTAGCCCCTTTACTGTGCACATTAAATCTAATTTTAAATCATTTGTTTCATTATAACATTATATTTTCTAATATAAGACATCACTTCTCATCCTTTTCCCTTTATTCATTTCAATTGCAATACAATTGAAATATAAAAAGCAAAAGTGATTTCCATAAATAGGAAAAATGGAAGAGCATTCAGAGGCCAAGCAAAATTAAACCATTCTGTATTGAATTAGTAGCTGAAAAACTCCTAAAATTCTTTGCCCCAGGTGTTCTCCAATCTGAGTGAGCATTCCATATTTAAAAACAAACAAGAAAATATATCTTTTAATAATACAAGATAAAAGAGAAAATAGGAACTAAAAATCAAGCCCAGCTTTGTAACCATTTCCCCAGCACGAGTTAACAGTTACTCAGCACAACTAAAGTCTTCTCTGTGGAATTCTCCCTAAAATACCATTTCTGAAGCCCTAGAAACCTACTGCCACAGCTAAATGGCCATCTTTATCACTGAAAGTTACCTTTTCTTGAGAGGAAAGGGAGAGAAAATAGAAACAATACAACTTAGGGGAAAAAATGTTCAATAAAAAAAAATATTAGGTTTAGAAACTGCTTTCCAATTCCTTGGTATTTGAAAATGACTTCTCTCCCAAAGTTTCAAAGAAGCAAAAAGACTATTTTACTTAACAACATTAAAATAATACCTATCCAACAGGATTTAAATAGTGCTTGGATGAAAAAAATCTACATGATAAAGATTTATTGCATTTTAAGTGCTTAAAAGTTATATTACTAATATGTGCAGATATCAATATTTATCTGACATGAAAAAGAATTGTTTAAATTCTATCCCACTCGCAACCTTGGTAGTACTTGCACAGATCTTAAATTCTCCTGCTCATCTCAAATCTATACTGCCTGACCATTGTTCATGGTACATAACTTATTTTATGACATTCCAAACTTCAATGTTACAGGGAGACAGCTGATACTAAGATATTCCCCTATGTTAATGCATCTTCTTCAAAAGATCAAAAATTCAGATTGTTGTCCATATTGCCAAATGGAGGCGATGATGCTCAGTTTTCTTCCTTTTCCTCTGCTCCAACAGCTGCCTCCACAACAGTGTGTTGGCACCTGGCTGAATGCCTCCGATGGACGGCCGTGAATGACCACATTCTCCAGGGCCGCCTGCGCAGTCTTCCCAGCTCAGTTCAGACATCGGTGCCCAAAAAGTCTTTCCTGATTCCTTTCACCTCCAACCAGACACGACGCGATTCTGCTGCCAAACTCTCATAGCATCCGGGACTTTTCCTGTGTAACGCTTAACCATCATTTTAGCTAAATAATCAATGTCAAACATATCACTTAATACTGCTTTGTTTCCACGATTTTGTAAGTATCATAAAGTCAGAGGCTCTTTGTGTCATGTCCTGCTCCATATCTCCAGCACCCTACACACATCTGGTTTGAGCAAATATACACTGAATGCCAAAATTAGTGAGTCAATGAAGTTCATCTTTTGGGAACTGCAGAGGAATAGCAGAACAGCTTAACGATCCACTGAGGAGAAGGCATCGATTTCAACAACGGAAGAACAAAAAAATTAACCCAAATCATATGGAGGTGTCATTTATTGAACACTTACCTAAATCTAGAGGGTGTGCTACATGTTGTATTGTGTAAATTATCTCATTTACTGCTAAGTATAACTCTTAAAGTATGAATTTTATCCTTATTTTAATACATGAGGAAACCAAAGCATGTGACATCTAGAGGAAGGTTTAAAATTATACTTTTCTGATCCCAAAATTATGCCATTTTTCTTCTTTGATTCTCTTCTTAGATATTTTTATTATCATATTTTACATTTCTCTATATGCAAGCTTATTACTTTTAATAAAGATCTGACTGAAAAATTTTAAACTGTTAAACATGATTTGAAAATGTCTTATGCTACTTTTCCACTTTCAAAATAACATGTACAGAAATTATCCCTCAGAGGTATTTATTCCTCTTAATTTTAATATTTCCTTTTTTATATCTAGTAACAACTCAAACTTTCCTGTAATAAATTTTTCCATTTTCATTCAAAGATGCTCTCTCCATGAAAGCTTCTCTTAAAAGAACTTTGTCCTACTGGGCACGGCGGCACATGCCTGTAATCCCAGCACTCAGGAGGCTGAAGCAGGAGAATTGCAGCAAGTTCGAGGCCAGCCTGGACTACATAGTAAAATCAAGGCAAGGGTGAGCTATAAAGTGAAGACTCTGTCTCAGAAAAACAAAAACAAAAGAACAAAAGGGCTGTGGCTCAGTGTGAAGGGTCTGAGTGCAATTCTCAACATGAAACAAAACTAAAAACATATGAAAAGCTTTCTCAGAAACCTACTAATTTTTACAATACAATAGAAAATTCAAGCTCTTTCCAAACACACCTTTCTACCTTATACTAACTCTTAACCCTCTTTTGTGTTATTCTCACACCTGTGGAAATTATACATGCTTATCATATTTCATATTTTGTTTTGTCTACTTACTGTATTAAATTACCCTAATCCTTTCTTATAGAGATGATCTCATCCAAAGGAGCCCCTGACTTTGATTTCCCTCGAATTCAAAAAACAATACCAACAAAACACACACAAGCTTCTTTTCATTTCAAATTAAACCACATGTACAATTTCAACTAATAAAATGATCTCTCAATGGTATGCTCTTCATGTTACATTACATTTTGTTATAATACTTAAGACTGTATAGTCCCTTGCTTCTAATTTATTTAAAGGAAACTTTCAACTTATTTATTTTCCTTTTCCCACTTAAATCCCCAGTTTTCTTCTCTATTTTCCTTATAGACACATAATTCGTATCTTGGTTATAGGTTCCCATATATGCAAAAGTGGATTAATTTACCTGGGCAGATAAGTTACCATGTTTTAAAGAAAGTACAGACCATTATAAGTGACTTCTTAAAATGTGGGAAGAAAAGGTTTAAATTAACAAAAATATTGAAATCATTCAATATAGCTACCAACTTATTATGAGTTATAAGCATAAATATTTGAAAAACATTATGTAAAGCATAAAAAGTAAGATTAGTTTTAGCTGTTGTCAACCACTTATGAAATCACTATGAAGTCACCTCATCACTTGTCCTAATTTTCTATATTATAAAAGGAAGGGAGAGTTGGGGATTTAGCTCAAGTGGTGCAGTGCTTGCCTAGCAAGCACAAGGCCCTGAGTTTGATCCCTGGCACCCAAAAAACAAAATCAAACAAAACAAAACAAAAAAAGCAACTACAAAAGGAAAGGATTTGTGATTTCTAACATTTCTCTTCTTTCTAAATGTCTGTATTCTTTCACATGTTTGATGCAATGGTAGTCCTGAATTCTACAGCTAATACATGATAAACATCTACACATACATACACACACATACACACACACACACACACACACGATGATAGTTCTGTTAAGAAAAAGTTCAAGGGGGGAAAAAAGAATGCAACAGTAGACACTAGGCATATTCACACATGGAGAGTGGAAGAATCAGTCATGTATCCCTTCCTGAAAGCCAATCATTATCTATGAAAAATCAGAATGAGGAAGTCCTTCAAATTCGATGTTTGCATTTCTAGGGATTAAACTTAATGACTGACTTGCAAATTTACATAAACAAGTTTGAGGAAATATACTGCAACACCAGGTATGTAATATGGAGCTCATACTTACATCTAAAAACAAATTCTTGATTTTTACTCCCAATTCTATTCTATTAGTCCTACACACTGTAATATATGGTCCCAGTTGGTCAAGCCAAGAACAAAAGAGTCAATACTCACTCTTGATGATGATAAATCCAACAGTGAGTCCTACCTCTTTCTCCTCTAAAATCTCTACTAGCAACCAGGCCCAGCAACCATTGTCTTTCACCTGGACTGCAGTAAAAACCTCCTGAGTAATTTCCTCCCATTTACTCATCTGCCAGTCATAGAAGCCAAAATGATCACTTTAAAATACAAATGAGATCATGAATTTCCTACATAAAACTCTTCCATGAGTATCTACTCCACTTCAAGCACAATCTAAATGCCTCAATGGCACCTATCTGCCTCTCCCAGTTCATCTCATGCCACCTTCTCCCTAGCTGCAGTCATGCTAGCCAAAGGGACAGTTTCTAGAAGCTGCCAAGCTCTTCCTGGTCCCAAGGCCCTTAATCAGGTTTACGCCTGGGAAAGCATCTTTCAAGGCCAGCTCATGATCCAGTTATTGTTAAGGTAGCCTTCCCTGCCCACTTCTTCACACACATGTACACTATTTCATTCTATTTGTTCCTTCCACCCACTGGCCTCAATCTTCAGCTACTTTGTTTATTCATTAATTGTGCATTTCTTCCCACCAGTACCGAAAATCTAAATGGCATGGAACTGTTTGACTTCTATTATCTCAGTACCACGCAGAGTCCACAACAACAAATCTGTGTTGTACAATCAGCAAAATAGTATAAGGGCAACCTGAGTTTTTCTGTATCAATAATCTATTAAATTTGATCTACTAAAATAATGAAAAAATGTCAACTAGATCAATAAGAATTTGATGAAAACTTGCACAGTTAACAGTACTGTACTGAAGGTTTCTGATCTGACTTCAGTAATCTTTCCTGATCTCTGGTACACACACGTGTACATGCACATAAACTCTTTCATTTGTGGCCATGACCTTTTGGGAAATATAAATTGTTCAGATTGGCTATCGCTGAAGGTGTATATGCCAAGAGATAATACGGAGATCACTGAAGCCACATCAAGCTTTGGTTCTGGAAAAGGAGTTTATGTTTTAATTGAGAAAGTCAAAGACTTTTGAGCAAATTTCTAACTTTAAGAAAGGGTATCTGATTAACAGGAGAGGTGTAGGTCTGGGGCAACACAAGCAAATGTTATAAACACAAAGGCTTCCACAGTAGCACAGAATCATGTCATATGTTCTTGGGTGGCAGATTAGGTTATTTACTTTTCAAAGGTACAGTACTGTACTACAACCTCTGTTGCAGGGTGCCTTGTTCCTAAACTACCTCCAGTAAAATTAAGTCAAATACGCTTGATGCAATCTTTTTTATTTTTAGTAGTGTTTGCAGTACATAATGATTACATTTTTTTGTGGGGAGTTGGTATAAGCACCTAATATACCTTAATTTTTTATGCCTCCTTCTCTCTCCCTCCCTCCCTCCTTCTCACTCTCCTCTCTCCCTTCCTTCCTCCCTTTCCCACTGTGGTGCCTTCCCCATCTGCAAAAGATCTAGCTCCATGTTTTGTATTAGCTATCTTTGAGTTTCTCATATAAGAGATGCCATACCATATTTAAGTTTGTATGTCTGATTTATCTCATTTAACATTTTGGTCTCAAGGTGCATCTATTTTCCTACAAATGACTTAGATTTATTCTTTATAGCACAGCAGTACTCCACTGTGTATAAATACATTTTCTTTATCCATTCACCTGTTGATGGACATATAAACTGCTTCCAAGATTTTAGCTATCATGAATTACACTGCTATAAGCACGATTATGTGTGGATCACTGTAATATAATGCAATCCTGCCCAATCTTTGATAATGTACTAGAATCTACATAAGTACTACTGCCTCTGCTAACATTCTCCTTGGCTATTTTTTTGTTTTTGTTGTAATGGAGATTGAACCCAGGTCCTTCATCCTCAGCTACAGTCTGATACCATTTTAATTTTGAGATATGGTCTTGCTAAATTGCCCAGGCTGGGCTTGATCCTCCTGCCACAGCCTCTGGGAATGCTGGGACTACGTTTGTTCACAGTTGTACCAGGTCTCCTTATTTCTTTCATTTCAAACTCTATCATATTTTTAAAAAACTTCTCCATTTGTCCATCTGCTTGCATATTCTATTTTTACTTCCAAAATGAAGTTTCTCTGCTGAATAAGTGTACCCCTAAACCCGTGCTTCATAATGTACACCTTGTTATTGAGAATATATTCCTACTTGTTGTCATTTTATAATTGGGAAATTGGTCTAGGGAAAGAGTGGCTCTGTAATATTAATTTTAATATTAGCACATGGTTGTAACAATCTTGATTTTTAAAAATAATAACTATAGTTCAGCAGTCTCACATTCTCTGAGCCTTTTCCTCACTTACCTAACCCCTGAAGGTTTTATAATTTGAAACCTTTTGACTTCATTCTGAGCTTTTTCAATGTTTGCTATTAAAAGTCCCAGAAAGGACATAAAAATGGTAAAGTGTGCTTTCATTAGCACGTTCCTCTGGCTGTACCATAAGTGTTTTTCCATTGAAAACAATTCTTTAAGAGCAAAATTAAATAATTAAATTTCCTTTCTGAACCTTTGAACAATGTACCTCACCTAACCAGAGCAATGCCAGAGCAACACACTACTCTGGAGCCCTAAGGCGAACTAATTTCCATTATGAGGAAAAATCCTGCTTCCATTACTGTCATCTCTCTTTGTCTCAAATTCAGAATCAACATATTCAAGGAACAGAGCCTTAAGCACTTCACATCAAAGCACAAAATGATCTCAGACCAATGAGGTCACAACACCTGTGAAGGACAACAAATCACTTCTTTCTAAGGAGGACTGTGTGTAATGTGGGCAATGAGAATCAGACGATTAAAAACTGGGCAAGCCACTGAAGACACAATGTAGTCTACCTTTGTAATCTGCCTTACATGATTCAGATAATGAACAAGGCAGTGAACAGTGAAAGAGACTTAAACTTTTACCCTACCAGACAGGGAACTGAAGAGAGTTAGCAATCTGGTTTGATATTACTTACTGAGATCAACACAAACAAAAAAACAACAGAAACTTACCTTCAAAGACAGACCCCAGTTGATACTCTCCACTGAAAAATTGTGGCAAGGAAAATACAAGTGCTCCCAGTCCTATCATAAAGGATGCAAATGCAAGCCATCTTGGTTTGTGTCCTCCTTCCCCGAAGAATGATACAAATAAAGACAGCAAGCAGAATGAGATATCATAGCTTGAAGATATCAGGCCAGTCAGGGAACTCTTTATTTCATAGCGCTTCTCAATAGTGGAAATGCTAATATTTACTAGGCCATTGACTACGACACCTAAAAGAGAGAAAAAGAAATTTATATGGTTTATAACTATTAACACAATGTTCTAAAATGTGGCTGTTAGTTTCTTTTGCTATTTTAAAATACGCTAGTCTTAAAAGCCTCAAAGTTTCAAATTAAGAAAACCCAAACACGTTTCCTTGAAAATTAGTTTGCTTTTTAAATTGTTCACATGGAAATGCTGAGATGATGAACAAAACTAATGCTTGCTACATATTTAATTGATTTTAATTCATTTTTCTTTAAATGACAAACAAAAGTCAGACTGTCCCATGAAACCAGTCTGCTAGAGAGTTTTCAAATGTGGTATGCTTCCACAGACCCCTCTGGGAAGAGTACAAAAAGCATAAGTGACCCTGCCAGCCAGCCACTGCAATAATGTTCGATCGTTTTCTAACCCTTAAACATATCTATCAATAGCAAGAATTTATCTTCACTTAATTTTAAAAGGAGAAATTGAATGCTCAAATCTCTATTTTTCCCTAGAGCTTTTCTTGATACTGAATTTATCATTTAAACGGTTCAAAGGCAAAAATAAACACAAGCTAAGACTCCTGTTTTGACCACTAGTATTCTAAATCATGTGCAAAGTAAAACATTTATACTTGGTACACTTCTAATAAATAAATAAGAAAGACTGGAACAAGGAAATAAACAAGGAAAGACTGAAGATTTAATTTTGCTTGACTTGAAAATGTCCTGTCCAGATATAGACTAAATTTATAGGCACTTAAACATTGCCGTCAATGAAAAATAAAAAGAATCTGATTAAATTTTAACTAGTTATGCCTTATACCTTTTACTTAAGAGCTATTAAGAATTCTTTTCATTATTAATTATTAGAGTATACGTGTCACAATCCCTTTAAATGTTGCTTTATCAACTATAACTAAAAAGAGAAAAGGGATAAAAAAAGGAATTGAGATGTGTTATGTACCTGTACCAACTTCACACGAGGAATGGAAACAGTATGTGTTACACGCGTGTACTAATAAACTAAAGAAGTGTTAAAAAA